>PVIU01012675.1:0-58989 GCA_004026605.1 Ondatra zibethicus | reverse complement strand
TTTCTTTATCCATTCTTCAGTTGAGGGGCATCTGGGTTGTTTCCAGGTCCTGGCTATTGCAAATAATGCTGCTATGAACATAGTTAAACAAATGCTTTTGTAGTATGATTGAGCATCTTTTGGATATATTCCCAAGAGTGGAATTGCTGGATCCTGAGGTAGGTTGATTGCCAGTTTTCTGAGGAACCGCCACACTGATTTCCAAAGTGGTTGCACAAGTTTGTATTCCCACCAGCAATGGATGAGTGTTCCCCTTGCTCCACAACCTCTCCAGCATAACTTATCATTAGTGTTTTTGATCTTAGCCATTCTGACAGGTGTAAGATGGTATCTCAAAGTTGTTTTGATTTGCATTTCCCTGATAGCTAAGGACAAAGAATATGTCCTTAATTTCTTTTGGCCATTTGAAATTCCTCTGATGAGAATTCTCTTTTTAGTTCAGTAAACCACTTTTTAATTGGGTTATTTAGAAATTCAATATCTAATTTCTTGAGTTCTTTATATATTTTGGAGATCAGTCCTTTGTCTGATGTGGGGTTGGTGAAAATTTTTTTCCATTCAGTAGGGTGCCTTTTTGTCTTACTGACTGTGTCCTTTGTTTTACAGAAGCTTCTCAGTTTCAGTAGGTCCCATTTATTTATTGATGCTCTTATTGTCTGTGCTACCTGGGTTATATTTAGAAAGTGGTCACCTGTGCCCATGCATTGAAGGCTACTTCCCACGTTCTCCTCTATCAGGTTCAGTGTGGTCAGATTTATATTGAAATCTTTAATCCAATTGGACTTGAGTTTTGTACATGGTGACAGATATGGATCTATTTTCATTCTTCTACAGGTTGACATCCATTTATACCAGCACCATTTGTTGAAGATGCTTTCTTTTTTCCATTGTATCTTTTTTGCTTCTTTGTCAAAAATCAGGTGTTAATAGGTGTGTGAATTAATATCCGGGTCTTCAATTCAATTCCATTGGTCAACGTCTCTGTTTTTATGCCAATACCAAGCTGTTTTCATTACTGTAGGTCGGTAATAGAGCTTGAAGTCGGGGATGGTAATGCCTCTGGCAGTTCCTTTATTGTACAGGATTGTTTTGGCTATCCTGGGTTTCTTGTTTTACCATATGAAGTTGAGTATCGTTCTTTCAAGGTCTGTGAAGAATTGTGTTGGGATTTTGATGGGGATTGCATTGAATCTATAGATAGCCTTTGGTAAGATTGCCATTTTTGCTATGTTGATCCTTCCTATTCAAGAGCATGGGAGCTCCTTCCATTTTCTGGTATCTTCTTCAATTTCTTTCTTCAAAGACATAAAGTTCTTCTCAAATAGGTCTTTCACATCCTTTGTTAGTGTTACCCCAAGATATTTTATGTGATTTGTGGTTATTGTGAAAGGTGATGTTTCTCTGATTTCTCTCTCAGCTTCTTTATCCTTTGTGTATAGGAGGACTACTGATATTTTTGAGTTGATCTTGTATCCTGCCACTTCACTGAAGGTATTTATCAGATGTAGGAGTTATCTGGTAGAGTTTTTGGGGTCACTTATATACACTATCATATCATCTACAAATAATGAAAGTTTAAGTTCTCCCTTTCCGATTGGAATTCCCTTGATCTCCTTATGTTGTCTTATTGCTATTGCTAAAACTTCAAGAACTATGTTGAAGAGATATGCAGAGAGTGGACAACCTTGTCTTGTTCCTGATTTTAGTGGAATCACTTTGAGTTTCTCTCCATTTAATTTGATGTTAGCTGTCGGCTTGCTGTATATTGCTTTTATTATATTTAGATATGATCCTTGTATCCCTAATCTCTCCAAGACTTTTATCATGAAGGGATGTTGAATTTTGTCAAATGCTTTTACTGCATCCAATGAAATGATCATATGAGTTTTTTTCTTTCAGTTCATTTATATGGTGGATTACATTGAGTGATTTTCATATGTTGAACCAGCCCTGCATCTCTGGGATGAAGCCTACTTGATCATAATGGATGATTTTTTTTTGATGTTTTCTTGGATTCAGTTTGCCAGTATTTTATTGAGAATTTTTGCATCGATGTTCATGAGTGAGACTGGTCTGTATTTCTCTTTATTGGTTGAGTCTTTATATGGTTTTGGTATCAGGGAACTGTAGCTTCATAAAAAGAGTTTGGCAGTGAGCCTTCTGTTTCTATTATGTAGAACACTTTGATGAGTATAGATATTAGCTCTTTGTGAAAGTTCTGGTAGAATTCAGCACTAAAACCATCTGGCCCTGGGCTTTTCTTGGTTGGGAGGTTTTTGATGGCAGCTTCTATCTCCTGGCGGCTTATAGGTCTCTTTAAATTGCTCATCTGTTCTTGATTTAATTTTGGTAAGTGGTTTCTATCTAAAAAATTGTTCATTTCTTTTACATGTTCCAGTTTTGTGGAGTATATATTTTTGTAGTAGGACCTAATGATTCTCTGAATTTCCTCAGTGTCCGTTGTTATGTCCCCCTTTTCATTTAAGATTTTTTTAATTTGGATGTTCTCTCTCTGCCTTTTGATTAGTTTGGATAAGGGTTTGTCAATCTTGTTGATTTTCTCAAAGAACCAGCTCTTTGTTTCATTGAGTCTTTGGATAGTTTTCTGTGTTTCTATTTTGTTGATTTCAGCTCCCAACTTGATTATTTTATGTCTTCTTCTCCTTTTGGGTGAGTCTGCTTCTTTTTTTCTAGAGCTTTCAGGCATGCTGTTAGGTCATTGATGTGAGCTTTCTCCATTTTCCTTATGTGGGCACTTAGTGCTATGAACTTTTCTCTTAGCACTGCTTTCATAGTGTCCCATAGGTTTGGAGATGTTGTGCTTTCATTTTCATTGAATTCAAGGAAGATATTAATTTCTTTCTTTATTTCTTCCTTGACCCAAGAGTGTTTCAGTAGTTGGACTGTTCAGTTTCCATGAGTTTGTAGGCTTTCTGGGAGTAGTATTGTTGTTGAATTCTAACTTTACTCCATGGTGATCTGATAAGACACAGTGGATTACTTCTCTTTTTTGTATCTGTGGGTGCTTGCTTTGTTACCAAGAATGTGATCAATTTTAGAGAACGTTCCATGAGGTGCTGAGAAGAAGGTATATTCTTTTTTTGTTGGTGTGGAATGTTCTATAGATATCTGTTAAGGCCATTTGATTCATTACATCTGTTAGTTCTCTTATTTCTCTGTTAAGTTTCTGTGTGTTTGACCTGTCCATTGTTGAGAAAGGAGTGTTGAAATCTCCTACTATTAGTGTGTGGGGTTTGATGTGTTATTCAAGTTTCTTTTACATATGTGGGTGCTCTTGAATTAGGGGCATAGATATTCAGTACTGAGACTTCATCTTGATGAATTGTTCCTGTTATGAGTATAAAATGTCCTTCTCCATCTCTTCTGATTGATTTTAGTTTGAAATCAATTTTGTTAGATATTAGAATAGCCACACCTGCTTGTTTTTTAGGTCCATTTGATTGGAAAACCTTTTTCCAACCTTTTACTCTGAGGTAGTGTCTGTCTTTGAGGTTGAGGTCTGTGTCTTGTAAACAGCAGAATGCTGGATCCTGTTTATGTATCCATTCTCTTAGGCTGTGTCTTTTTATAGGTGAATTGAGACCATTGATCTTAAGTGATATTAATGACCAGTGGTTGTTAGCTCCAGTTATCTTTTGGTAGTGGTGTTTGTGTGTTTCCCTTCTTTGGGTTATGCTGGTGGGGGAGGGGTTATCAGATGCCTGTGCTATGGTGGGTATAGTTAGCTTCCTTGAGTCATGGCTTTCCTTCTAGTACTTTCTGTAAGGCTGGGTTTGTGGATACATATTGTTTAAATCTGTTTTTGTCATTGAATATCTTGTTTTCTCCATCAATGGTGAATGAAAGCTTTGCTGGGTATAGTAGTCTGGGCTTGCATCCATGGTCTCTTAGTGTCTGCAGCACATCTATCCTGGACCTTCTGGCTTTCATGGTTTCCATTGAGAAGTCAGGTGTAATTCTGATAGGTTTTTCTTTATATGTTACTTGACCTTTTTCTTTTGCAGCTCTTAGTATTCTTTCTTTGTTCTGTATGTTTTGTGTTTTGATTATTATATGGCAAGGGGATGTGGTTTTTTTGATCCAGTTTATTTGGTGTTCTGTAAGCTTCTTGTACCTTCATAGGCATATCCTTCTTTAGGTTGAGAAAGTTTTCTTCTATAATTTTGTTGAATATATTTTCTGTGCCTTTGAGCTGGAATTCTTCTCCTTCTTCTACCCTTATTATTCTCAGGTTTGGTCTTTTCATGGTATCCCAGATTTCTTGAATGTTTTGGGTTATGAATTTGTTGGATTTAGTGTTTTCTTTGACCAAAGAGTCTATTTCTTCAATAGAATCTTCAGCATCTGAGATTCTTTCTTTTATCTCGTGTATTCTGTTGGTTATACTTGTCTCTGTAGTTCCTGTTCATTTACCCAGATTTTCCAATTCTAGAGTCTCCTCAGTTTGTGTTTTCTTTATTGCCTCTATTTCAATCTTCAAGTCTTGAAATGTTTCCTTCACCTGTTTGTTTGCTTTTTCTTGGTTTTCTTGGGTTTCTTTGATGGATTTATTAATTTCTTCCAGCTTTTTGTTTGTCTTCTCCTCCTTTAAGGTAGTTTTTCACTTCCTCTTTAAGGGTCTCCATCATTTTCATTAACGTTTAAAGTCATATTCTTTTATATCTTCTGGGTTAGATGATCAAGTCTTCCTGCTGTGTGTCTTCTGGGTTCTGATGATACCATGTTGCTTCTTAGGATGTTGGAGGAGTTCTTGCATTGGTGCCTTCCCATCTGTTCCTTCAACTCTTATGTCTCTTATGTCCACCAAGAATTGGTCTCCACAGAGCTTGCAGGGAACATTGCACTGGGGGCAGGGTAGATGGCTCCTATGTCCACCAAGTATTGGTCTTTTTTTTAAAATTTCAATAAACATTTTTAATATTTGTGTTACTTACTTGAGAATTTCATACTATGTAACTCATGATTACCCCAACTCTCCCCTTAGTGTCCCCCAGATCCACCTGCACTTCTCTCTACCCCTGCAACTTTTGCAATTCATATTTTGTTGTCATTGTTGTTACATCACTTTCGACTAAGGCATTATATCTGTTGCCTGTAGTGCTGTAGTACACTGACATTCTCTTCCCATGGTGATACTTCTACTCCAGTTTGGGGAACCTTAGTTTTGTGTTCAGCATGTGAGATGGCGTTCAAATGCCTGGCTTTGGTATCGCTGTGTCCGTAGTAGATAATGCAGAGCCAGGCAGGTAGAAGTGTGGAATGAACATGGACTAGGCAGTGGCCAAGCCGGGCATTGGCATTTGAGATATTTGTAACCATCCCAAGAGCCCCCGACTCAGCATTATCATGCTGGAAGCCAGGATCAGAGTCGGCTCTTCTCCAGAGGTGCAGGAGAGGCTAAAGTAGTTCTTTGTCAGCACTGGCTTTTTCAGTGTCTGGCACATCCTCACAGACCTGCTTTTTCCAGTACTGTTCAGTGTGAAATTTCTTGGGGAGAAGCTAAATTTGGGGGTTAATTTGCACTATTACAAGGTTCTCAGCTATGAAAGCATTTCTAACAGTTTATGACCATTTCCCTCTTATGCTCCCAAACCACAGGTTTTGTTATACAACTGGCATGGGCCACCAGCTTTCTAATACTTATGAATTCACACAGATGTCCCTATGTAATTATAACGGGGCTTGAGAAAAGAAAGTAATAGTTGTGCTTTTCATTTGCTAAACTGATTTGAAACCTCTTTATCTATTAAGATTAGCAAGGTTCGAAGTAAGATTCCACTTCCCTACAATATGGATGAAGTACTATGTCTCTGTTCCCTCATTTAAAATATGCATATATGTATGCATATTGTCATGCATAAAACATGTATGGAATATTCTAGATACAATTATTCTAGATATAATTATTTTGTCATGTATATTGTAACATTTTATATCTTGTAAAAGAAACATTTTATGTGTGGTCCAATACATTTATGTGAATGTGAATATAGGAATGTATTTATTTTTATGCCTTCCAGTAATAAAGCTAGCACAGATACATGGTATTAACCATATACCTTGGAAGCACTTCACATATATTAACCCATAGTTCAGAAGAAGAGAGAACAGAGGAAATTGGAAAGTATTTTAAGCAGTAATGAAACACAACACAATAAACTTAGGGTGTGTTTTTTGCCATTAGGCTTCCTAATTAGCTATTGCTCATTCTTAAAGAACAATGCCTCAGGCAGAGGTCTTATGAGTTATTTCAGTATTATTATTCTAAGGAGTAGAAACAAGGCAAAGGGCAGGGAGGCAGAGAGGCGGTCTTCTGAGAATGTGCTACTATGAGGGACACAGCCAAGTCACACACTCAACGCTTGAGGCCTCTCTGAGGGGAGGTAGGCTTCACTTCAGGATGGCATCAGTGGGGACAAGGAGGAAGAGGAAATTCTTCATTGTCTGTCTTCTTCCTTATCTCTGGGACATCAGGCCCTTAATTTCTCTGCTTTGGCAGAGATCCAACTCAATCAGCTTTCTTCTCTCCAGGAACTTCCAATTGCTTCTGTGATTGCTCTAAAAGGCACTGGAGACTGCACTGAGGTCATAAAAGCTCATCTTTCTGTTTCATTTGATACATAAGTTTTCATTGGTATTTGCTAAATTTTATTATCATATCTATGTGTATATACATGCACATGTATATATGTGAATATACATATACATGTGGAGGTATATGTATATGTAGCATATAACTCCTAAAACCACCAGGATCTCCAAAGTGGTAAGTGTCTTTCTATGCTAATGAGTTATCTGATCTATGCTAATGAGTTGTCTGATGGCTGGGACTTAATGATGTGAGTGACTGTCATTTCATAACAAAGCATCCATTGAAGACCCATGGGCTTTATCAGACTGAAGAGTAACTGGATACAGGAGATTCCTGGAGAGTGGTCCCCTTCCCACATGCCTAGGCCTGTGTATCTCCTCCATGTCATTCTTTACCTGAATCTTTTATATTATCATTGTAAGTGGTTAAAATGTAAATGGCCATTACCCTAATCCCTGGGCAGTGTGAATCACGGGGAAACCTCAACTCATTGCTAGGTGCATGTGTAAATAACAACTTATTATGTGTGAATGGTGACTGAGGAGGGACTCAGTCGTGTGGGATCTGTCACCAAGTAGAACGGGTCAGAGTGAGATTGAGTTAGAAGACACCCAGCTTGTGCCGTCGGGGAGTCTACTGCTGAAAACCTGGGTATGTATGAAGAGAGGTTGCTCAATACACACACATTTTGGTTCCCAGAGGTGATCCACTTTGAGAATTATTGTAGGAACACTCGCACTTTGATGTCTTCCTATATAGTATACTCCTTTTTTGTAATCAATAGTTCTAATTTTGATTACATCTTCTCTAATAAATTTTGGCTAAATCGTCATCATTTAAAATGCTTGTTGGATTTTTAAGGCTTAGTTTCTGTTCTGTGTAACAAAGCCTCTAGGATGTGGTAAGTTAGAACAGTCACGTGCATCATCTCAGCCTCTCTGTGGATCAGGAGGCTGGGTAGAGATCAGCTAAGACCCCACTACCATGAAGTCTCCCAGGACAGACACAATTAGGGTTCATCCATGACTGTGTCTGTATCGCCACGCCCATTGGGAAGCTCCCAAGCTCACTGGGGCCATTGTTGGATGAATTCTTTTCCCTCAGCATGTTTAGATGTTTGTGCCCTTCCTGTCTGTGGGCAAATGTTAAGTTCCTTACCATGTGGGCGGCTTAACATGGCAGTCAGCTTCAGGTAAGATGAACAACTGAGAGAAAGTTCAGCAAAAAAATAAATAAATAAAAATTTAAAAAATCAGTTTTTCGTAGCCTCAAGTTAGAAGTGGCAGGCCATTGCTTTTGATGTATTCAGTTTTCTCAGAAGTGATTTACTGGGCTGCAGGCATGTGCGAGGCTTTGGCTATGTGTGGGAACAAACCCTCTAGGTGAGGAAGAACTGCACTCTTGTGGGGAAGAAGAGCCTAGCGTCTTTTCACTGGCTTCCTAGCAGCTGGAAGACAAGTGCCCAATCTGCCCTTGTCCACTTGGATCTACCATTGCAAACTTTAAAACAAAAGCTGCTTTGGTGCTGCAGTGTGACAGGGGTGTTCCCAGCCCACTCTGCATCATTCTACAGACCAAGCGGTACCATCAGGGCCCGGGTCTCTGTACAGTTCCTGGAAACCCATATTCCAAGGCTGTTTCTAAGATTTTCTCAGTGATATTGAGACAATCAATGTCTGTAAGGGAATTCCTTTCCTCATGAAGTCAACCAATTGTTTGTTTTTCCTCTGAAGTTTGTCATTCCCTTCTCATCGTAACAGAGAATGGTAAGCATGAAATCCTCCAAAAGAACTTCCATTTTCTAGAGTGAATATTTTGAAATATTATTTTTCCTCTGTCTTACCTATCTGTCCCTCTGATGTAAGTTCCAAGACTCTTTCAAAGTCAACTGTTTCAAGGGTGAAATTTACTTGAGTATACTTACTACCTATCAGCTTCAGAAATCTGCCCAGATTTAACCTTAAAAGTTTAATGGATTACATAGTTATTAGCAAAGCCTTTTTAAAACATGGCTTAAATCTAAGTGTTCAAAACAAACAAAACATATAAAAGTTGATTCTCACACAAGAATATTTGAGGGTAGAGGGGGAGAGATGAATATGATGGAAGCGTATTGTACACAAATGAAGACATAGGATGAAATTCACTAATATGTGTAAGCAATATACACTAGTGGTTAAAATAGACAAATGTGGGTAGAACACACTTTAAAATTCCACAAAAGTATAGTAAAGACAACTGACAAAGACCAAACTACCAAAGTGCTATATGATATTCATAGAACTGTCAATTTCTTCAACTACATGGATATATTACAATCTTTATGATAGGGTTAGTGCCGTAGCACTAGCCCCAGACTTTGGATAATCTAAACTAAAGTGACTGAGTGATACTAAGCACAAGAAGGATTCTCCTGTATTTTCCTAAAACAGGACAAAGAGCTGCCAAGAGGTGCCTACCTTAGTCAGGGTTTCTGTTGCTGTGAAGAGACACCTTGACAGGCACAACTTTTACAAAGGAAAATATTTCATCTGGGCGGCCTACATTTTCAGAGGTTCAGTCCATTTAGTCATGGTGCAACATGGTGGCAGGCAGGCAGACATGGTGCTGGCTACATCTTGGTAAGAAGGCAGCAGGAGGGTAACTGTCTTACTGTGTGGCTTGAGCATATGAGACCTGGAAGCCCGCCTCCACAGTGATGCACTTCCTCCAAAAGGCCACACCTACTCCAACAAAGCCACACCTCCCAATAGTGCCATTCCGTTTGGGGGCCATTTTCTTTCAAACCACAATTCCTTTCCTACACAAATAGGGAAGAGCTATCCTCACCTCTAAAGGCAGGGGGCACCGAGTGGTACGAATGAGCGCCCCTGCCAAGCTCTGCCATTTATTGTCCTCAAGTCACAACTTGTTTTTGTTTTGTTTTGTTTGTCCTTTGGCCAGAATTATTTTATAACTTTACACACTTTATCTAGGTTAAAAAAAAAAAAGAAGCAGGTTCTACCATTGTTTCCCATTTTCATTTTTATTATTACACTTGAGGACTTTATCCCACAGATAGCCCAAAAGGTATTTTTCCATAACAGCAAAAGGCAATACCAAAAACAACCTAAATGTCTGTGATGTGATGGTTAGCATCATCAGCATGACAGGATCTGGAATCACCTCCCAGACAGGCCTCTAAACACATCTGTCATAGATTATCTAGGTTAGGTCGCCTCTGTGTATTCCTTTAATGTGAAGTTTTGATTAGGTTTAAAAAAATGCGGAAGAATGCACCCACTGTGATTGGTGGTGTCCCTTCTGGGGCTGAGATCCTAGGATCCCTCCCCCACTGTGATTGGTGGTGACCCTTCAGGGGGCTGGGATCCTAGGATCCACCAACTGTGAATGGCTTCATTTCTGGGACTGGGATCCTAGGCTGCGTGAAAGGAAAAAGTAAGCTGAGAACTAATGCTCATGGTTTCCTGCTTGTGACTGGGAGATGACCGGCTACATTAAACTCCCACCATCTTGATTTCTCTTACAGGATAGACTGTGCCCTTGATCCAGAGCTGAAATAAACTCTTTCTCCCCTGAGTTGCTTGTATCAAGATATATTTTCACAGGAACAGAAAAAGGCATTATCTGTCAATAGAGGGATGATGAAATAAATTTCATTCTACCATATAATAAAAATCTGTGCATTAATTCAATGTTTTTCTAACCAAAGGTGATTTCCAAATCACATCAGAAATGGTGACAAATTAGTGGGCAAGGGAAACAAGGTGCTGGTTGTGTTCTTAGCCTGCCATCATCTGCCGAGAAAAGGAGGAGGCAGCTGCCTGAATGCTCCTCTCACACTGAATATCTCCAAAGAGAAAAGACAAAGATGCGCTACATTCTTGACTCTTGGAAAAAGTTCTAGAGACAAATGTAGCTATAGAGCTATTTTTATAGACTGTACCGTTATGACCTTTGATATTTGACCAAACGGGTAATTTCAAAAACTTAATTTAAGTTTTAATGAGTTTGCACTGATACAGTCACCCATTTTTATATCTAGATATCCCAAAGGTTTGGATTATACTTACACTCATTCTGTTTTGTCATGAGACAGGGTCTTGCTATGTAGTTCAGGCTAGTCTCAAATGTGTGACCGCCACTCTCAGCTTCCCAAGAGTCAGGATTACACCGTATGTGTTTCCAAGTACAGCTTCATTGCATGTCTTAATGCTCCAAATACAGGCAAGTAAAATAGAATTCTCTCAAAGAATGGGACTCTTGTATCATCAAGCATTTTCACAAACTAAGTAAAAGCTATTTTTAAGAATGAAAGCAAACTTATCTGCAAGAGCGTCTTAGGAGCAAATCACTAGACGGTGAAACAGCTTTGGGAAGTTGAGGGCAAATGCTAACCATCAGATCCTTTGAAATTAACCTTCATTTAGAAGTTTTGCTGTTGCCTTGAAAAGGCCTGCTCAGTTTAGAAGATGTAGCCCCACCCCCCCATGTCCACATATGAGACCATCAGCGTTGAACATCTGGTACTTTCCTTGGCTCCCTTACAAAAGTGTGGGCTTTTGATCTTTCTTCCAAACCAATTTCACCTGTGTTGATTATTTGGCATAAACATTATCTTGATGTTAATTATGTATTTCTTTCCTTTTATTTCTTCCTCTTTACCATTTAAATTTAATTTCATGGATTTTTTTTCACTCAAGTGGGAGTTTCTATTAAGACTGCCAAGGTGATTTCATAGTGTGCAGTTAATCTACAGCAGTCTTTTGCCAAGATAATATGCCAAGATTTTGAAAGAACTGAAGTTTTATGAGTAAGTGGATGCTTTGTTTGTAATATTGTATTTAAGATAAAAATTAAAAAGACTTTTAAAAAATCACAGTTCTTTCTCATAGACAAAGAATCAGTTGGATTTCAAGGTGGACCTGCATATGAGTATCTAATAGATGACAACATGAAAAAATCTATGAAGAACAACTTAAAGAACAAATTTAAAAATGTTCGCGCTTCCTTTCTGTTGCTGTGATAGAATACTGTGACCAAAATCGACTTACAGGCACAAAGGGTTCGCTTGGCTTACTCTTCCAGGTCACAGTCCATCACTGAGGAAAGTCAGCGAAGGATCTTAAGCAGAACTTGAAGAGAAACCATGGAGGAATGTTATTGACTGGCTAGCACACAGCCTCCAGCTTGTACAGTCCGGAACCAGCTTCCCAGATAATAGAGACACCCACAATGTCCAGGCCCCCCCTACATCAACAAAGAATCAAGACAATCTCCACAGATATAATCATGGGTCAATCTGATCTAGATAATTCGTCAGTTGAGATTCTCTGTCAGATGACTCTGGGCTATGTAAAATTGACAAAGCTAACAAGGATGAGCAGGAAGAATTTATTTTGGATCCTGGTTTTGGTTTGTTGCCACAAGGCCACATTGCTGTGGGCCTGTAGTGAAGCAAGACATGAGGGAGAAAAGGACACAGTAGAAAAGAGCTGTGAGCATTGTGATAACTGGTGAGCCGAGAGACAGGAGGGTGCTGAGGACAAGGTATAGCCTTCTGGGGAAAGCCCCAAGTGACCCACTTCTTCCTACAACCAGGCCAACACCACATCCCCAAAATATTAACAAATTGTGAACTCACCAATTGATTAACCCTTTAATAAAATTTAAATCTTCATAATCCAGTTTCCTAAGGTCTCAGTCCCAACCTCTACTGCACTGGGGAATCAAGCTTTCAACATATAAGCATTTGGGAGATACATTACCTTCAAACCCCAAGAGCAATCCTATTCAGACGTTTAGATTCTTTATTTCTCCCAAGGAAACAACACTGTCAGTAAATTATAACCACCAAAGTAGGACTTCAACTTCAGGATGAGTTTACCAAGTTCGTCTCTCCATGTTTGCTTTAGTTACTGTTCTATTGCTGGGAAGAGACACCATGACCAAGGCAACTCTTACAAAAGAAAGCACTGAAATAGGGACACACTTGCAGTGTCAGAGGTAAGTCCATTATCATACCATGATGAGTAAGAAAGCATGGCAGCAGGCAGACCTGGTCCTGGAGAAGGAGCTCAGAGTTACATCTTGATCAGCAAGCAGACAGCAGAGAGAGACAGTGGGCCTGAAATGGGCTTTTGAAACCTCAAATCTTACCCCTCAGTGGCACACTTCTTCCAGCAAGGCCACACCTACTTGAAGAGGGTCACACACCCTAATCCTTCTAATCCGCAAACAGTTCTGCTTCCCAATGACTACATGTTCAAATATATAATCCTATGGAGGCCATTTTCATTCAGACCACCACAATGTTGTTGCACGAAATTTCCACTATTTAAAAAATTAGTGCACGCATCTGAGGTATAGATGATGCTTTGATACACATATACGCAGTGACGTAAGATAAATGCTATAGGAAACAATTCCCATACCCATTATCTCATATTGTTTTTGCCTCTATCTGTCTCCACTTCTCTCGCATCTCTCCATCATATACGCTGTATAAGGATGAGCCATCATACGACGTCTCATCCCAGGAATGGGGAGGAGAGATCAATGCAGCCATGAAGGACACTTCATCCATTCAACAAATACTCCTAAGGGCTGAAGTGGACCATGCCCTCCCCAAGTCTTGAAAATCACAGAGCTGTAGTAAAGCACAGTTTTGAAAAACACTCCATCTTTGTGACCTAGTACTTGGTGACCTTGAGAGTCTTCCACAAGAAGTGGGATCTGGGAGATGGAGAGTACCGCTCAGCAGTCAGGAGCGCAGGCCTCTCTTGCAGAGGACCTAGGTTCTAAACCCAGCACCCACATGGCAGCTCCAAATCATCTGTAATTCCAGTCCTAGGGGAGCTGATGCTCTTCTGGCCTTCACAGGCACCAGCGTGCAAGTGGTAAACAGACAGACATACAGCCAAAACATGCAGAAAATGATATGTTTTTCTTAAAATATCTTAAAAATTAAACCAGTGAAGTAGTACCTAAGACCCTGCCCCTTGGGTCTAGCTCTCCTTTAAGCAATGTGATTTGGTAGCTCAGTACACATGACTTCAGAAGGACCTACAACCACTGCTTGTTTCTCTTGTGTGGCTTGATTTTCTACCGTACTTTTACTTTATTTATTTATTTATTGCTGGAGGGCATGGAATGAGGTGTTGTCCTGGCATTCTGAAGCACCCTGACCTCTACACATTAGGTGACAGCAGCGACTTTCTTTAAGTCATAACAACCAACGCTTTCCCCAGATGGTTTTAGTTGTCTCCCCAGCCCCCAGTAGACAGAGCACCCTCAACTGAGAACCACTGTCCCCACGAAGCCAGCAAAAGAAGATTCATCAAAACTCCGTACTGTAGATCATAGACAGGTTCCCGTCCGCAGACCCCAGGAGAGCCCAGCCTTCTAGCCACTCCTCCCAACCCGCTGTATCTGTGAGATCAACCCATCTGCTGGGAGAGCACAGCTGAGGGAGCTTGGGCAATACCATCACGCCCTGCTGAAGCCCTCATTCAGAGAACCTCTGAGGTTTGATTTCTTTTCACATCTATTTTATTTATTTTGAAAATTGTATCATTAATCCACCACATACTGGAACAGTTCATAGCATGATAATGAGAATCTCTGAACAGACAGAAAGTGAAATGATTTTTTTAAAATAATGGAAATTAGTATGCCATGTTTTTCCTTGAATGCTTTTTAAATTTTCATAAATTGCTGTACAGCAAACTATTTTGTAAATGCACTCATCCTCTCACGAGTTTAACAAATATTTATCAAAGAATCACTTTCTGTGGCATCATGTTGGATTTTAGAGACACATCAAAATAGATATATTAAAGCATAATTTGCAGACTGTTTCCTTCATTTTCTGTGTAATCTAACTAGTTGCTCACTTTTGTGATGTGACGACCCTGGCATGACCGTCACTCTTGTGTTGGCATCTGCTCATGTCCTTTTTCCAAGACTTTCTCTTGTCTCTCCAGTTCCCTAAGTTCTGCCCACACCAGGCACAAATGCAACTCCACCTCCAGAGTAAAACCTGATTGTACTCAGCATCCAGAAGCACACTCATCCTGATGGCCCCGATTTGATCTTTCAATAGTACATGCTTCCATCCTTTCTCAGGGTGTGATCTTTCCTTCTGCTCTGCACTGAATACGGAAGCCCTGACCACTTAGCATGTTAGAGCCCAACCCCACTCATGAGCACGCCCACACCTCTGATGGGAGCAACTGCACGTTCATAAGTAGAATTTTGTTGAGCAAGGCATTTCTTAAACCCACAGCCTGGATGTCTTTCGCCTTCCTCTTCCAAGTTGCCTCTGGAAGGCAGAGTGTCTAATTCCTCCCTCCTCTCTTTCTCCCCCTCCTTTTATTTGTCTACTTTCCCTCCTAGTAGCTTTAGCATCATGTGAAAAACTGAAACCTCTTCTGCTAATAAAGGAGAAGGACCTTGTTTTGTCCTAACTTCGGCAGCACTAATTCTCCTCTCAGAGAGTTCTAGCACACAAGTGTTATCTCCAACTGCCCTTACTTACTCTTCAATCTCCACGGCCTTTCCTACCTCTTTCTCCTACCTCTTCCTCCCCCCTTTATGCAGTCCTCATCCTCATCATCTCTCTTGTGTTCTAGTAAAATGCCCTTGAAGAAGGTGAGGACTCATGTTGCTAAATAGCAGGCAACTTTCAGTTTCTACTTCAGCAACCTCTGTTTTAACCAAGCCGGCTACCAACTTCCTCCTGCTTATAATTCCTTGGTTTTCCCAGTTTCCTTCCTTCTTTACCTTGTAATTTCTTCCCTCTATCTGTTTGGTCTTCTTCTCTGTAAACAAATGTAAAGGTTCTTTCCTTCCCAGTTCCTGCTTCTCAGATCTTCTAAGAAAGGCATTTCCACCGTTGTCATAGCATCATCATTCACCATGAATGCTTCGTTAATCTGCGGTGGCTTCCCAGTTCTGCGCAGAGCTCAGAACACATGGACTTGGCTGCTTCCTGGGTGATCCACCAATTTGTTCACCAGAAGCCTCAAACACCACAGGTTCAAGACCAAAGACGTCATCTGCCTATTTGACTATGTTTACCCTGTGACCTCCATCTGAGGGATGACATCCCCGTCTCTGAGCTGCCCTGCCAACCACCTAAGCATCAACCCTTCGTGATTTGACTGGCATTCCACACCAGTTCTGCCTTAGCTCTGGACCTCAGCATTTTTACCTTGGATCTTTGCAGCAACCCACTAACCGATGGTCATCTCCAGCTTCACCATGTCTTCCTGCCTCTCCTCTGCTGCCAGATCCCTCTTCTGAAGAAAAGTATAGACATCGTGATGGTGACACAGAGCCAGTCTTCCTTGAGAATGAAGTCCATGTTCTCGAAATTGCAGAAAGGACTCAACGGGACTCTGCTCTCTTCCTGACTCCCCTCTTCCTGTACCAACTGCGTTCTGGCCACACTGATTGTTTGTGGATCTCTGAATACTTCTCACTCTCACATGTCTATGCTCTTCTAAACTTCTTTGCTCTCTTATTGTTGGCGGAGGCTGCTTGTTCATTCCCAGCTACCGAGACTACGAAATAAAAGAATTCTCAGGTTTTACCTGGATTTAATCAGTTCCACGTTGGCGCGCTGATCTGTTGGCCGAAGCTGCTTGCTCGCTCCCAGCTCTCCTTGATTCCACCTACTCTCTCCCCTTCTATCTGCTCGGAACTCTATTATATTTCCTTCTTTCTCGCACTATATTTTCTTACTCCTTTCTGCATTCACTAGCCGTACCCAGTTTGAAAACACTCAACCTATTTGTCAACTATCTGGGCAGCCCCTAAAGGAAGACTGCACAGGATGCCTGGCCCTCTTCTGGTGACTCAGCCCACCTGTTGCTCTGTTACAGATCTTACTCATTGTCCCCTACAAGGCTATCACAAAGTCATCAGAGGGCTCTCCTCTGCCGTCCTTAGGTCCTGGTTTACTCTCTAGGTAGATTAGGTGCTATCAATGCCTTACATCACCACACTTTGCTTGTGAGTACACGGTATACTGCTTCTCTTTTGCTGGCCACCAAACTTCTATGAGAATAAGAATTTCTCTTTTCAAATCTTTCTCCTACCACACTCTCACATTCAGACACATAAAGTCATGTGGAACTAAACTGACATATTGTGTCATGTATTGTCTTAGTTAGAGTTATTAATGTTGTGATGAAATCATGACCAAAAATCAAGTTGGGAAGAAAGGGTTTATTTGGCTTACACTTTCACTTCACCGTTCATTATCAAAGGAAGTCAGGGCAGGAATTCAAACAGGGCAGGAAACAGGAACTGATATGTGCCATGGATGTGTGCTGTATCCTGGCTTACTCATCCTGCTTTCTTATAGAACCCAGGACAGCCAGCCCAGGGATGGTACCACCCATGATGGACTGGGTCCTCCCCTATCAATCACCAGTTAGAAAATGCCCTGCAGGCTTGCCTGCAACCCGATCTTACTGAGACATTTTCTCAGTGCTGACTCCTTCTTTTCCAGTGAGTCTAGCTTATGTCAAGTTGACATAAAACTAGCCAATACATATACCCAGATGAACCTAAATGTTATTAAACAAAAATATCAAGATGCTTCTTTTTTTCAATGCTGACCAGCAAGAGGATGTCACCAAATTAAAACAGGTAGTGAACCGGGACTTTTCAAGTCCTATTACGTATGTCCTTTCCAGGAACAATCTGCTATATAACCTTTACCCATCTTGTGCACACTTGATAGCTTGCATCACCTGCGTTAGATTTTACAGGAAGGTGCCTTCTGTTCTCAACCAGGGCCAGTGTCCAGTCTACTAAGAGCTAAACAAAATAGCCACAGCACAGTTCAACTCTCCTTGCTGTAATTGCCTGTTAACCAAGGCTATGCATTATTTATCCACTGAGCAATAGGATGTAAATAAATCCCCTGCTCTGCCTCCGGGAAAGTGTTTATTTGGCCTTGAAAAATTCTGAATCAGGCCCGTTTGTGAGATTTCATACTCTGAGAACATCACCTGTGAGCCACTAAACTTGGATGCATCGGCATAAATTTTGGCAAAGCTATAACTTAATCGCCTCAATACTGAATAAATGCCCTGGCATGTAGACAGATTTTGGAAACAAAGAGGATTTTCGTATGATTTTGAAGGCAGTTTGCTGAAACTATTAGCTAATCTCACTTAACTTATATTTAATCTTTTCTAGTTTTTAAGAGTATTTAAGAGGTTTTTGTAATCAAAGTGATACACTGGTAAGGAGAATATGAATTTTAAGCTCAGCAGGGTTTTACTTGTACTCAGGTTTGGTTCTGAAATCAACTGTTTTGGCAAAAGTCGTGTGTAAAACAACTACCCTTGGCAGTCCCCTAGCTAAACCAGACAACCCTTTTCTTCAAGTCCACCGCAGCCAGAGTCTCATGTCACCACACACTGCCAATTTGATATCTGATATCAATCTGATATCAAATGAAGCTCCTGGCTTGAATTTAGGGGCTATCACATAAAGAACAGACAATCTATTCTTTTTTTCTAAAAGAAAAGTAAGATGCATTTTAGCAGTATGAGATATCCACGCAATCAAAAGCCAAGAGGATTGCTGAGCCCTCAACAGATTTGTTTCCCATTTCGTTTGCACAGGAATGAATGATGTTTGATATCGCAGACATAGCAGACAGAATCACAGCGATGTTCTCATGCTCCTTTCTGTTGTGTAACTCACAGAAGCTAGATATTTGTGCTTTGTCACTGCGATGAAACTTAAATGTCCTCAGATACCTTGTCACAAATTTATGGAAAGATGAAGTGGGCTTTCTGTTCATTCCACCCTAGCACTCTTGTGTGACACCACCAGTCACATTTTCCTTCCAGGGTCCCAAAATACCCTTATTGCAAAAACTTATTAGTTTTCCACGTGTGGAAAACTAGATTTTCCCCAACTCCCCCAGGCTCTAAAACATACGGAATATTTCCCTGATAGCACTATCTGTTGTAGTGGCATTTCAATTGTATTTTAATAAATAAAGCCTGCCTAAAGATCTGAGAATAAAACAACCCCATTGGTCAGCCTTACAGACCAGAAAGGTAATGATAACCACACCGTTTAGTAGCCACAATGGCACACACCTTTAATCCCGGTAGCCAGAGTAGTTGTCATAGAAACCGGGCAGTGCATACTTTTAATCACAGTGGCACACACCTTTAATCTTAGCCCTAGAGAGGATTATGAAACGGGAGGAAACACTCTCAGATTCAGTCTCATTCTGAGATTCCTGGAGGCAGGATCGCCATTTCAGACTGAGGTCGAGGTAAGAGCCAGTGGCTGACTGCTTTGCTTTTCAGGTCTTCAGGTTGAAACCCAATTTCAGTCTCTGAGTTTTTATTAATTGTGCTTCATTCTGTGATTCTACTTTTAGGACCATTTTTTCTAATAACTAATGATTTCAACTGTCAGGAACATCTGAAGAAATAGAACCTGGCATGTGGAAAGTATTTCATTAATATACAGCTGGAAACTTCTCATATGATGGTTTTCCAACCTCTCCTATCCTCTGAGATTCAAATACCACAAAGACCCACTGAAGACTAAAGAAGATTTTATCTGGCATATGGGTGTAGCAACATCTCAGTGACCAATCTACTGCAAAACCGTCAGGAGGCAACCCCCCTTTCTACTCATTATCTCTCTCTGGTCCTTGAAAAGTTGGTATGAGAGTTACTCCATTTTGCAAAGAAAGAAATGGCGATTGAAAGATATTCCATAGCATATTCAAGGCCATAGACACTGTAGGTGGTGCAGCAGAGACACAAACAGTTTTCTCTGCCTCCGGGACTCCAATAGCTGTACTTATCACGCAATTAAAATTATCTATAAATTCCATGCTTCCTCTCAGCCTGTATCACAAAGACATTCTTGTTTATTTTTGAGCAGTTTTTATTAATCAAGCAAGAAATATTTGAGGGCTGATTTCTTCAAAAGATTTGCATCAGTTTATTAGATTTATAGCAAGAATTCTTGGTCTGGTTATTTAAAAATAGCTAGGTGTTACTGCCCACACAAAATGTATTCTGTTTCATTTAAAGCCCTTGGTTTTAGTTCCATGTCCCCAAACAGGAGTTCTTAGACTTAGATTTCCTCTTCTTCCCATTCTCCATAGAATAACCTCTTCTCTCCTGACAGAGGAGCATAAATCCAGGCTAAATTGGAACAATGGAGCAGGTTTGGGGGTCACTGGTTCACATAAATACTCACTGGCTATCTTTCTGTGTCCACCCCACACAGAAACAATTTACAGAGGTAGATAGAACTTTCTATCTCCCCAAACTCCCACTTCAGGGCTTCTGTGATGGACCTCACCTTGACGTTCCCTCCAGCTTACGCTTCCATTTCCTCCGTGTTGCTAACTCTCTTACTTTCTAACTTCCAAAATTGTATTGCTCTTTTTTTTCATGATATTTATTGAGCTCTACATTTCTCTCTGCTCCCCTCCCTGCCTCTCTGCTCCCCCCTTCAGCCCTCCCCCAAGGTCCCCACGCTCCCAATTTACTCAGGAGATCTTGTATTTTTATACTTCTACTTCCCATGTAGATTAGATCTATGTAAGTCACTCTTAGTGTCCTCATTGTTGTCTAAGTTCTCTGGGATTGTGGTTTGTAGACTGCCTTTCTTTGCTTTATGTTTAAAGCAAAGTGAGTTCATGTGATAATTGTCTTTCTGTGTCTGGGTTACCTCGCTCAAAATAATGTTTTCTAGTTCTATCAATTTTCCTGCAAAATTCAAGCTGTCGTTATTTTTTCTGCTGTGTAGTACTCCATTGTGTAAATGTACCACATTTTCTTTTATCCATTGTTCAATCAAGGGGCATTTAGGTTGTTTCCAGGTTCTGGCTATGACAAACAAAGCTGCTATGAACATAGTTGAGCACATGTGCTCAACTAGAGAACAACTAGTTCTCTACTAGAGAGCTATAGTACTGAAAACAGCCTGGTACTGGCGTAAGAACAATGGAACCAAATAGAAGACCCGGATATCAATCCACACATCTTCGAACACCTGATCTTTGATAAAGAAGCAAAAAATATCAAATGGAAAAAAGAAAGCATATTTAACAAGTGGTGCTGGCATAACTGGATATCAACATGAAGAATGAAAATAGACCCATATCTATCACCATGCACAAAACTCAAGTCAAAGACCTCAAATAAAGCCAGCCACACTGAACCTTATAGAAGAGAAAGTTGGAAGTACACTTGAATGCATTGGCACAGGGAACCACTTCCTAAATATAACCCCAGCAGTACAGACACTGAGAGAAACAATTAATAAATGGGACCTCCTGAAACTGAAAAGCTTCTGTAAAGCAAAGGACATGGTCAACAAGGCAAAACGACAGCCTACAGAATGGGAAAAGATCTTCACTAACCCCACATCAGACAGAGGTCTGATCTCCAAAATATACAAAGAACTCAAGAAACTGGTCATCAAAAGATCACATAATCCAATAAAAAAAATGGAGTACAGGACTAAACAGAGAACTCTCAACAGAGGAATCTAAAATGGCTGAAAGACACTTGTATTGCTCTTGTGTCTAGATCTAAACTTTTTAACTTGTGGACTTCTGCCTACAAAAGTCTGTACAAATGTTATACATTACATTGGTTCAATTCCCCTCCCATTTGAGTGTAAATGTTCCATTTCCCCTTTCTTTTCCTCTCCCAGGGTTGTATACACCAAGGGTTATATACAGAAGTACTGGCATTGGTTAGATCATAGTTTAGCTACTGGATCCCAATAAGCCAGGTCGCAAGTGGGAAGGATGAATGGGCATCATGCTGACTAGAAAGAGTTTACAATTACTGAATAGCAACTAAATTACTGAATGACCCATTGACTAAACAAATCAGATATCAAACACTTGATTTAAGGAAAGCTGCACAGTGGCCCTGTGATCCTTGCTTCTCTGGGAGCTGCTTCAACATGGGAGGACGAGAGCCACTGGTGGAATGATGTGGGATTTCCCTCTGTATGTTGTGATTACCATTAATGAATAAAGAAACTGCTTTGGTCCTGTAGTAGGGCAGAACTTAGGTAGGTGGGGAAAACTAAACTGAATGCTGGGAGGAAGAAGGCAGAGTTTGGAAGAAGCCATGGAGCTGCCGGAGACAGGCACTGGAAACTAAGCCACAGCCACATGGAGATACACAGATTAATAGAAATGGGTTAAATGAATTGTAAGAGTCAGCCAGTAAGAAGCTAGAGCTAATGGGCCAAGCAGTGATTTAATTAATACAGTTTCTGTGTGATTATTTCGGGGCCAAGCGGCCCGGAACAAACTAGCGCCCTCCTTACTACAGTGGAATCTGTGCCATGAATGCCACCATCCTGGACAATCAGATCATCTCCACTTAGTTTTGAGCCAAGCTGAGAGAATTGGGGATTAGCATCAACTAAATCAGCATGTGACAGCATTCCAGAAGGGAGGTCTTCAAACTCCAGTAGGGGGGTATTAGTGCCTCAAGTCAGATATCACAGAGCTCAGGAGTGGGCTATTCTTTGTGTCCTGTGAGATATGGCTATATACATATATCTTTCCAAGGAACCCTTCCCTTTTAAAGGTGATCCTGTCAATTACCACAATACATGTGGGTATTGTGCTCCAATTGAAAGACAGAGTCACATGTAAAATCTCCCAATTTTATGTTTAATGGCTTTACAAATTGAAGTCATCCATGATGGTGGTACTTAGTTTTAAAAATGGACAAATGGTTCAAATTTTATCTTTACTCCCAGGGCAAGCTGACTCTTAAACACTTGACAGCATACCACTGATTATTATCCTGGCTGCAGCTTCCTTTATCCCCCAGTTTGGCCATGATTAAGTGGGTATAAGACTTCTGTTTTCCTTTGTCATTAGACAACACATTATTAAGACGTGAGCTAAGTAATAAAAACAAGTAATATAACACTATTGCAGCCTCTGCTATGAATATCCAGTGAGTAAATTCTCCATGCATTTTCTATAGCAAAGAAACAAGAATCCTAGAGAAGAAAAATCTAAGTAATATGTTGGTTCCCTCCTTTCTCTTTTACTACATAGCAAATTTAAATTGATCTTCTCGGAATGATTAAAATAATCACCATTCCTAAAGGTGAAACACCTTGTCAGTTCAATACATTATTAGCTTGTATTTGACATAAATATATTTTACAAAGCGAGTCTATAAGCCTTATGATCTTCAACACTGTTAGCATCTATTTTTATTTCAGAATTCTAGTACAACTCTCACCTTGCTTTTCCCCTTTACTCACATATAAAATAGACATTCTTAGATAAAACACTGATTGAAGTTCAGTTTCCGGCGAGATGTAAGGATGAACATATCCTATGTTAGATCCATATTTTGGGCTTTATGGACTCTGCTCTGAATGCTTGAATTAACATCAACTCTATGTCCCTCATTGGAAATGGTTGTTGAATCAGAACAGTGTGGCTATTTATCATTGTGGGGAAAAAATGTTATGGGGTAGGCCATTCAGATAACATTAGACAGCTACAACACACCAAGTGTTCTGATTATTTACAGGACGGTTCTGAGAGTGTAAAGAGGAAGATTCCCGACAATTGTGTTTGAAAGACAAAAGTGGAGAGAGTCACAGTGAGTACATCAGAAAGCAGGCCTCACAGATGAGACTTTACTGACCTTGAGTTCATCCATCTTGTTGCCCGGAGCCATCTTTCACACCTTCTCCTAAGGGGAGGACTTTATTAGGGGACTGCGCTCAAAGATATGGTGAAACACAATCTCAAAACAAATTTGCGAGGAAGAGACTTTGTTGAGAGAAGACTAAAAGAAATATGTTTTTCACATATAAAGCATATCATAGCCTGGGAAAATTTATTCCCTAAAAAGAGAATATCAAGGCTTAAAGAAAATAAAGAATGGAATAAATATGGGCAAGAGAGAGGTAAAATTTGCCTAAGACAAAGAAAAACCAAAATAAAAACACCTTTACAGCAGTGATGATGTATAACATAGCATTATATCTTTATTTACTAACTGCTCAAAATTGTACAGCCCTCTCAATCCAAGTTCTCCCTCCCATACCAGAATGAAACCTGCAAAGGAAGATGTGAGCAGACCCATACATCTTTCCAGGTGCCCAATACATAGGTCCCCACCAAGAACCTCCCTAGATCTTTTATCTTTAAATTTTATCTTTGATTTAGAATGAAAAGCCTGGTCTGGGTAAAGCAATTTCAGGCATCATCGAGCAGGAAAGATTTGGCCCATGGAATCTATCACCTGCTACTGTTTGTATATACCTATGTATTTTTAATTATTTTTCAGTTTTGACACAGGCAAAAATGTAACCTCAAAGTGCTGGTAGCAACATTGAGATTGAGTAGGTAAAATTTTCAATCTGAAAATAAATTAAGCACATGTCACAATTAGATTTTGTAATAGCTGTGGTCAAGGCTGAAAGCCACTGGAGATCTTGTAACCAAAAAGACTTAGCAGGTCCCATGATATATCACACCAGTAATCTCCTCCACCCTTTACTGATTTCCACACTGAATGTGCATTTACTGTGTCAAGCCATAATCATAGCATTTGTTTTCTGGAGAAAGTTAACACAAACACACACTCCGAAAACAACACTGTCCCTCATGGACATTCCATTATAGGCAGCGGAGAAAACCAAGTGAACAATTACAGAAAAACATGTCAACTAGTGATGAAGTGTTCTACAGAGACCTGGAATGTCATGACTATAAAGTCGTGTGGGCAGGGATCTTTCTGAGGAGGTCATGATTTACTAAAGTTAGTATTTATAAGAAGAAACAAAATGAAGAGAAATGGGGGGCACCAAAAGAAGAGGAAACAGCGAGCCGCTGTGGGCACCCTGTGCTAGATGAGGAGAAGGAGGATGAGGTGAATCCCAAGCAGACTGAGAAATCACATCTCCACTTCAGGTTTAATTCCTGCGAGTCAAATGCCCCCTGAGTGACAAAAGGGGGTGGGGCAGATGGGAAAAGGACAGAGGGAAAACTGTAGCTCATTAAAACTTCTCTTTAATCTTCATAACTGACTTTCAAGCTTGAGCGCAAGAGTTTTTATTAAACAAATGTTTATTGTTTTCTTTGGGCACAAGATGGATCACTAAATTAATAAATTTGACTTTACTAAGAAAGGAGTGAGTCTGTTCTCTGAATACATCACCATTATTATGCACTGAATGGAAACAATGTTATTTCTGGTACCTTGATCCCTGTACTTGAAAGCAATGTCACTTCAACTATTTCTATCACCCTTTCTTTCTTTCTTTCTTTCTTTTTTTTTTTTTTTTTGAAGGCTGGGGAACTTTGAGACAAGATTTCTCTTTGTAGCTCTGGCTATCTTGGAACTCTCTCTGTAAACCAGGCTGGCCTCACCTGGAGATCTTCCTGCCTCTGTCTACAAGTGCTGGGATTAAAGGTGTATGCTACCACACCTGGTTCAACTGTTTCTTAGTGTTGGACAACAGAGCATCCTTCTTCATAACTAGCAGCAAGCAGCATTGGACAACCACCCATGCCATACTTCCTCTCATGTCTAGCAACAAGATTAGAAATTATATCCTCTTTGCTATATCTTCTAGTTTTTACTCCATATTTTATTCCTTCCCCAACAAACCATGTCCCTCTGATTGCCACACAGGGAGTTGTTTTGGTAACAAGTTTAGGAGCTGTTTGCAAACCTATTCCACATTTGTGTTCATGATAAGCTGTTCCTAAATGGTCTCCCTGAAAGAGCTCTCGCATAGAAACCAGGGGTCACTTTGAAGGCTGGTTGGCTTTCACATCTTTATTAAGAATGCGAGGGAATGTAAAAACACTAGCCAGGTAGTCTGGTTTTACGTTGGGAATTTCTGTGCTGACAGAGGAATAAATTGAGGAGAAAACCACAGAATAGCTAAAATTCAACTTGGCATGTTATAATGTAATATATCAGAGATCTGAAAAAGAAAGAAAAATGTGAAGTTCCAGTGCATGAGAGAAGTCAGTCAGATATCAACGTCTTCAAGGCCCGAGGGTGATAGCAAAGTTAACGGTGCATGTTAGCAGAACCGTGACCAGCTAGGCAATAATCAATGCTATTTTGGGCCACATATGAAGATTCACTATAGAAATAGAAAACATGAAGAATAAGGCAGATGACATCAGAATTGAGCATTGTGTTGAATCTGTCATTATGTGGAAACCCTTCTCAATTGACTATATATGAAAAGCAAAAGCCAAGAAAAGAGGGGAAGGAGAGAACCGACCTTCCCATAGACGAGTAGAGTAGGGGTGTAAAGCAGTTAGGAAGATCTAGCTGCTTGTCAGTGACTGAGGGCCACAGACGGGAGTGGGACACTCAGGAAGAACTTGAAAGCCAGGTTTTGTTTTTAAAGCTCCCATTCTGACTTTTCTTTGTTGTTGAAGCTTGAGGGACATCGTTGACTCACAAACTCTTCGTATCTTGGTCTGACAACCTACAACAGCGGAAATTCTAAATCCTTATGGAAGTTTGAGAAGTGAGTGGGAAAGCAAGCATGAGCTAAGAAACTAATGTAGTCCCAGACACAAATTCTCAGTAAACAAATGAGTGCAACAGACCAAAGCAAGAAAAATCTTGGAAAGAATTTTTATACTAATGCACACAACATTTTCTCAGAAGTTTTGCTTCCCCCTTAGACTTGGGGAGGACAATTTTGCTAAATGTACCATTCAACCTATAGTTTCTACCCAGCTACTCAACGACTCACTGTTACCAGAGTGTTGACTGTAAGTAGTTCAGTGCCTGCATCCCTTTCTCCACCGTGCGACTCTACCATCTGTCTGCCTGTCACTTCTTAATCAGAATAGCCTAATGGCTACTCCATCTAGTGCTTTTCTATTAAATAAAGAGAATATGGAAGGGGAGCCAGATGGTAAATTCAAGGATATTTAGGACAATCTCTATTTAGCTGCAAAAACAAACAAGCAATATTAAACAGTGTCTCTTCTTCCTTGTACATTACTTTTCTGGTACACACAGCTTCTTAACCCTTTTTTGAGATGACAAAAATGTTCCATCCACTCATCATGTAACACATATTATCTTAAGCCACAGCATTTCAATGTGTGCTCTAGCTGAACAATTTTGAAAGGACTCGGTCATCACATAATTAATTGTTCCCCATCGTCCATGCCCAATCTCCTTAGTGAGTTTAAGCTGAATGATATCCTTTTTTAAAATAGAAATATTTGAGAGTAACTAAATTAGA
Organism: Ondatra zibethicus; assembly: GCA_004026605.1. Lineage (NCBI taxonomy): Eukaryota > Metazoa > Chordata > Mammalia > Rodentia > Cricetidae > Ondatra > Ondatra zibethicus. The sequence goes on along the minus strand of PVIU01012675.1, from coordinate 32,081 downwards.
ACGACGGGGTACAGTGATGGGCAAAGGCAGAACATCACTAAAAGGACAAGGATATAAGTGACCTGGTCCAACAGTCTCCTGCTTCCTGGAGGTGTCTCGCTGATTTACACATTTCCCAGAGACACAAACAGCTGAACAAAGTATGCTCCCTGCATGAAGTTAGAAGCCAGAACTCCCTGTGGCAGTCTAGATCCGCTCTATTAATTAACAGATGCATTCCTTTTTCAATTGAAAGTTTGTGCTCCAATGGCTTGGTCAATCAGATAACATTGAAATGAAAGCGTTCCACTCCCAGTTATTTCTTTATGAAAAGAGAAATGAATGGCATGATACTTACACAATGTCCAGATAGGGTCATTTCTTTGTCCAAACTGAACCTTTTTCAAAGAGTAGGTAAAAAAAAAAAACTATCAAGTAGATATTGTTTGAAGTAATAGAGCAATTTTCAAGTCTTTCTCTACCATTTTGACTTTAATGCTATTGAAATAAGCTATTGTGCTTTAGGCTATTCCCAAAGAAGTTATCAAACTATATCAAAACACTAGTTAGAATGTTTAACTTTTAAAAATATGATATTCTTGATAAATAACTCACTTCCACCCTTAACACTGTAACTCAGCATAACAACAGAGAAGATATTTTAACTTTCATAATACATTTTAAAGAATATTGTTGAGATTATAATCTAATTATATCATTTCTCCTTCCCTTTCTTCCCTCCAAAACTTCCTGTACATTCTTCTTTTGCTCTTTCAAATTTATAGTCTCTTTTTTCCACTAATTTCTTTTACATATTTGTGTGTGTGCGCATATATGTGTGTGTGTATATGTATATATATATATATTCTTAAACACATAAATACAAACTGATTAGTCTATATAACATTACTTGTCTATGTTTGTTGAATTTCAGGCCTGGCCATTTGGTATTGGCTGCCTAAACGACACCTGGAGAAGGAAGACACCAATATGTTATATGAGGCTGTGTGTTCATCCCAGCCACCCAGAACCAAAATAACCACACAGAAACTATATTAATTAAATCATTGCTTGACCCATTAGCTCTAGCTTCTTACTGACTAACTCTTACATCTTAATTTAACCCATTTCTATTAATCTGTGTATTGCCATGAGGCTGTGGCTTATCGGGTAAACGTCTGGTGTCTGACTCCGGTGGGGCTACATGGCTTCTCTCTCACTCTGCCTCCTTTCTTCCTGCATTCAGTCTATTTTTCCCACCTAACTCTACTCTACCCTATCACAGGCTCAAGACAATTTCTTTATTAACCAATGGTATTCACAGCATACAAAGGGGAATTCTATATCACCAATAGACATGCTAATGTGAACAGGGTAGGAAGACTTAAGAGGCCTCAGTTCTACACAAAGAATTACAGGCAAAGAGGAATGCTGAGAGCAGGATAAAAGGCCTTCCCCAGGGAAGAGAACACCAAGTGGTTATCCAACGGTGAATGGTCATAGTCCCATTTATCAGACTTCTCATTTCAAGTCCGTGTGTATCAATTACTTTTCTGGTTGCAATGATAAAACACCTGACAAAAGCACTGTAAAGAATGGAGAGTTCATTTTCACTCACTGTTGGAGTAGGACACTGACATAGTGATGGCAGCAGGAGGTTGAGGCAGCTGGTCGGGAAACAGCAATGAGGGCCACAGATCAACTCTTTGTCCCCTTATCATTTAGCCCTGGACATCAGCTCATGGAAGAAAGCCTCCCAAATTTAAGGCAGGTCTTCCATTCACATCAATCACATCAATTAACCTAAAAAAAAAACCTTACAGCTATTCACATTGGGCAGATTCCATGGTGATCTAAATTTTATCAACAAAGGAGTTCATGCTAACTCTTACACAAGTCTTGGATGACTTGGAACACCAGGGTTTTGTGTTTGTTTATTTTGTTTTGTTTTTTATTGATTTTTATTGAGCTCTACATTTTTCTCTGCTCCTCTCCCTGCCTCTCCCCTCCCCTCTTTCAAACCTCCCACAAGGTCCCCATGATCCCAATTTACTCAGGAGATCTTGTCTTTTTCTACTTCCCATGTAGATTAGATCTATGTAAGTCTCTCTTAGTGTCCTCATTATTGTCTAAGTTCTCTGGGATTGTGGTTTGTTGGCTGGTTTTCTTTGCTTTATGTTTAAAAACCACCTATGAGTGAGAACATGTGATAATTGTCTTTTTGTGTCTGGGTTACCTCACTCAAAATAATGTTTTCTAGCTCCAGCTATTTTCCTGCAAAATTCAAGATGTTATTATTTTTTCTGCTGTGTAGTACTTCATTGTGTAAATGTACCACATTTTCCTTATCCATTCTTCAGTCGAGGGGCATTTAGGTTGTTTCCAAGTTCTGGTTATGACAAACAAAGCTGCTATGAACATAGTCAAGCACATGTCCTTGTGGCACGATTGAGCATCCTTCAGATATATACCCCAAAGTGGTATTACTGGGTCTTGAGAAAGGTTGTTTACTAATTTTCTGAGAAATTGCCACACTGACATCCAAAGCGGCTGTACCAGCATGCATTCCCACCAGCGATGCAGAAGTGTTCCCTTTTCCCCACAACCTCTCCAGCATAAGTTGACTTGGGTATTAATCCACAATCCTTTGAACTCCTGATTTTTGACAAAGAAGCAAAAAATATCAAATGGAAAAAAGAAAGCATATTTAACAAATGGTGCTGGCATAAATGGATATCAACATGTAGAAGAATGAAAATAGACCCATATCTATCACCATGCACAAAACTCAAGTCCAAATGGATCAAAGACCTCAAATAAAGTCAGCCACACTGAACCATATAGAAGAGAAAGTGGGAAGTACACATGAATGCATTGGCACAGGAGACTACTTCCTAAATATAACCCTAGTAGCACAGACACTGAGAAAAACAATTAATAAATGGGACCTCCTGTGGTGTAGGAGGTCCTTCTGTTTATGTGTTGCCTTCATTGGTTAATCAATAAAGAAATTACTTGGCCTGATAGGGCAGAACTAAGGTAGGTGGGGAAGACAGAACTGAATTCTGGACAGAAGAAAGCAGAGTCAGAGAGAGCCGCCATGGAGCTGCCAGGTCAGACATGCTGAATCTTTCCCAGTAAGCCATACAGATTAATAGAAATGGGTTGAATCAAGATGTGAGAGTTAGCCAATAAGAGGCTAGAGATAATGGGCCAGGAAGTAATTTAATTAACACAATTTCTGTGTGATTATTTTGGGTATAAGCTAGCTGGGCAGCCAGGACAAATAAAGGGCCCCCACTCTCCCTCCATATAACACTCCTAAAACTGAGAAGCTTCTGTAAAGCAAAGGACATGGTCAACAAGACAAAACGACAGCTTACAGAATGGGAAAAGATCTTCACTGACCCCACATCAGACAGAGAATATACAAAGAACTCAAGAAATTGGTCATCAAAAGAACACATAATACAATAAAAAAAAATGGAGTATAGACCTAAACAGAGAACTCTCAACAGAGGAATCTAAAATGGCTGAAAGACACTTAAAGAAATGTTCAATACCCTTAGTCATCAGAGAAATGTAAATCAAAACAACTCTTAGATTCCATCTTATACCTGTAAGAATGGCCAAGATCAAAAACGCTGATGACAACTTATGTTTACTTTGTTTGTTTTCTATAAACCAGGCTCCCACTCTCAAGTACTGGAACTGTTGGTGAGGCACCAGAAGTGATCTGTTTTTCATTTTTGCCCAAAGGAAGTTTCTTCCTCAAAAAGGGAAACATTTTAACTTTACGGGTTTTTTGTTTGTTTGTTTTGTAAATATAAGCATTACAAATATCTGCATGAGAAATTAGTCAAATTAAATACAAGTTATTATTCTTAAGAGGTTGAAGGAGAAGGTTTAAGCCAGCCACAGAACAAGAACCTTTACCCAAAATCAAACAAAACAAATTTTTTTAAACTAAAAATTTGGGGACAGCTCATTTTCTAGAGAAGACTTTCATGCGATAATGTAGAATACTTGCCAACTCTGACCTGCAGTGGGGCGAGTTATTATGCCTCATGACTGAATCACATTGCCCATCTCACTACACCAAGCTTCTCCAGATATCTGCAGCAGATTCCAGGTGAAAGCAAGGTACCCCACACAAGGCCCAAGAGCACCTTAGGGTGCTCTATGCAGTTCTGACTCAAGCGCTTGATAGCGATGTTTGCTAACATTTATTGCTTATGACTGGGAAATCTGTTTTCCCCAAATATCCTTGGTTATGGGAGGGAAGGGATGTAAATAACATCTCTGCTATTTGCTACAGAGAACAGCTCTTTTTCTTACATGGCTAAATCAGTTCTGTCTAAATTACTTCACTCGTATCTAAATTGCTGTCCTTTAAATTCTTCTAGCTTGTGAGTACACTGTCTTACAAACATTTAAAAAGCACTTATGCATCTATCATTCTGTTCATGGAAGGGAAATTTTAAAATAAAAAGGAAACAGGGAACTACTCAACATTTTTCTATGGCTTCCCCAGACAGATAACCCTCGAACTATTTTAGATGTTAAAGATGTTTCATTCTTCCAAAAGTTGGTTGGAAAATAAGCACCAAAAACCAAAATATAAAATAAAATAAAAACTCAAAAACCAACCAAACAAAAACAACAAAGCAAAACAACTCAAGTGGTTAAGAAAAAGAAAGCAAATCTATAGTAAGTGTGACTCAGAGTGCAGAGTTAACTGGCAACTGAGAAAGACAAACATCACAAGAAACTGCAGACTAACTCAGAGCAAGGATTCAGGATTTCTCAGCATTTCTGAACACAGATGTAAATCCTCACACTGTCCATAGTGCATCTGAGGACCAAAACAGGAAATCCCGGAATTGTCAAGCCCACCACCCTCCAGGGATTCTTAGGGACAATGAAATCTGCGAGCTGCTTGCCTGTGAAGTCCTGTGTATTAAAAACCACCCTGCCCCACACCAAAAACTACCTTGATGGCATTTAATGTGTCAAATAACGGCAAAATTATCCCTCATGTATCTTATCTCATTATCAAAATGCCTCCAAAGATAGTATCTCCTACCACTCATTCAGGTCTCAGCCTCCATTCAAATGCCCACCACCCCTTATCAAAACCTAGTAAGAAGTTCTTTACTTTTAAGTCAAAATAACATCCTGCTGCTAGTTTTTCTGTACACACTATGATGGCTGTGTGAAACTCAGGCTCCTTCAGACTATAGCACAGGCTTCTCCTGCCCGTCTTTCCTTTAACCTAAGCATCCTCCCAGATTTGAGAATCTTTCAAATTTCAGATTTTCAAACACAATCACTCAGTCTCTCTCCTGGAGCTTTTGAACCTTTAACAGGTTTATTGTGTGGGCTAAATTTGCTAGGAATAATTAGAAAAGGGCACACCACCACCAGCAGCAGCACCCCTAATGCATACATACACATACATACTTTTACTGGAAAAGGATTCCTTCCGCCTTGACATCCAGCTTGGGTTTTATAAGGTCTCACTGTCCTAGGTTGGTTCCTGTGTTACTGTGATAAACACCGACCAAAACACCCTGTGGAGGAAAGCGTTTGATTGTCTTATTTAATAGTCCAGTCCTGTCATAACAGGAAGTCAGGGCAGAAACACAAGGCAAAACCAGGAGGCGGGAACTGAAGCAGAGGCCAGGGAGAAATTCTGCTTCCAGTTTAGCTTTCTTTCTTTCTTTTAAAAAATTTTAACAACAAAATAAATTTTATTTCATTTTATTTTAAAATTTTTAAAATTTGTTAATTTATTTGTTTATTTAAATTTTTATATCTAATATATTTTAATCGTTTTTCCCTCCCCAAATTCCTCCTAGATCCTCTCCATCTCCCTACCACCCAACACTTCAACCTCCCTCTCCCAAGAAACAAAATGAAAATCAAAACAAACAACAAACAATAAGATCAAAAAAAAAATAAAAAGGAAATGAAACAAAAAAGTGTATGAAACATGGAGTTAACACTCTCACTGAGGGCTGGGCTCTCCTACATCCACTAGGAATCAAGAAAATGCCCAAAAGATGGTCCCGGAGGCCAGTCTGATGGAGGCAATCCCTCAAATGACACTTCATCTATCCAGGCCTATCAAGTTGACAGCTGAGATGATCCACCACACTCACCATCCCTCCAGGGTAAAGTGGGTTTCTTTCCCACTTTTGCTCCGCCTGGCGTTCAGCAGGTGGAAGCAGTTCTGCCCGCTTCATTGCCTTGCCTTACTTCATCTCCTCCTTCCAGCCTCAGAGGACAGAGTGTGCGTGGTGGTGGTGGGGATTAGAAAAAAATGATAGCACAACTCCTTCATACACCTGGAGCTGCTTGAGGTACCTCTTTCTGTCTTGGCCAACGCCCAAGTGCAAGCCGCCTGGGCTCAGCAGAGCGCTTCTGCTCTTCCACTGTGACTATGATTAATCACTTGGTAGCTTTCAGCATGCTGGGCTAGAAGGTTGGTGAAGATGCCCTCCTGTGTCTGGCTCCTCCACGTTGTTTGGCACAGCTCCTTCTCATTCTTTGTGCACCCTGACAGCATGGAAGTCTCAGGGAGAATTTTTTTTTAATGCATCTTGCTTAAATGATAGAAAATAGAAGCTTCTAGTTCTCCCAAGAGATCAGCTGATAACCAACACAGCTTTGCATCTGCCTAAGCTCTTGATGACACAAGCACAGATTCAAATGAAGGAAAATGAGGGAAATAACCTAAGAAGTTCATCTTTGAAAATTCCTTCTCATTCTGGCCCTTCTGCTTGCTATGTTATTTCCAAAGCGCTCTGGTCACTGCCTTCTTGACATCATCCGCATCTCAATTTAAATGTCATCGCCAAGGCCATCACCATTCCACTAGCTAATAAGAAACACCTCAGTGGTTACTCTGAGTTTGTCTTCCTCATTGCATTTCTTATTTACTGTTTATTATTCAATGTAGTTATTTACCATAGAGATGTTATTTATTTGTTACTGTGTGTGTGTGTGTGTGTTGTTTATCATCTATGTCTAATTCTTCAAACAGCACGGAATTTGTTCTTATTGTCTACCCACTATTTCTTTCTTTCTTTCTTTCTTTTTTTTTTTTTTGGCTTTTAGAGACAGGGTTTCTCTGTAGCTTTGGAGCCTGTCCTGAAACTAGCTCTTGTAGACCAGGCTGGCCTTGAACTCACAGAGATCCACCTGCCTCTGACTCCCGAGTGCTGGAATTAAAGGCGTGCGCCACCACCGCCCGGCTTACTATTTCTTATCTAGACTAAGGGTGTCAATCTTTGGGAAGGTAAGAATGGCCCGCTCAGTTTTACTAAAATCCAGCTCCGGTAAGTCTTAGAAGGACACAATTCTCTTTTCCTACCTAAATTTCAAGAGACAGAAATATTTTCGGTATATTTATTTTATTTATTTTTCTCTCTAGAGAGTGACAGACTCCTGGATAGGTTTATACCCTCAATCAGTCTTGTTTCTTAACAACATGTAGGAATTCATCTACATACAATAACTTCAGATTTCATGAAACTTCTTAGTTTCAATAAATAACAGAACAACATCTCCTTATTGAAGATCAGGGGAAACTATCAATGTCACACCTTTGATTTTCCTTCTTTCCATAGTGTGTCCTAGAAAATTAATGTTCATAATTTCAGTAAGAATCTTCTCAATGCTGTTGGTTTTACTTGGATAATGGCATTACTTAAATATCTAGTTTCTGGACATCTGTTTTTGTGCCAGACCCCAGGACACATGCTTTTCATGGTTCAAACTTTGGTTGTTCCAAGCAGTTGACCCTAAAATCATCTGTGGTTTTTGGGCAAATGTCTAAACCTTTAGGTATACACTCTCAGCACCAAACCACCACTGGAACTGCCTCCCTCCAGATTCGTTTGAAACTCTGAAAGAAAATAGAGTGATGATTTGGCACATCACTTTTTAAGACAGAAGCGACAACCATACTATAAAGTACTATGACATTTATTTAAGCATGACTCAGGTTTGGAGAGATTGGTCAATGGTCAAAAGCAAAGTCTACTCTTGCAGAGGACCTGAGTTTGTTTTCCAACATCCATATCAGGCAACTTACAAACACCTTTAACTTCAACTTCAGGGAATCTAGTGCCTCTGGTCTCCAACCTGTACTTATATGCATAAACCCACATGCAGAAACACATGCACATAATTTAAAATAATAAAATAATTCTTTAAATGTGACACATTATTTTATTCTTTGATATATAAGTCAATTCTTAGTCCCCAAAGCATCCTGTGTGCCTCATCAGAAATGTATCAAATACATGAGCTGTAGATATCTTATTATAATTACATTTTGACTTAATGACATCTTCCAGTAAGGGAATAAGGATAATGTGAAGCTCAATGTTATATACTTATTATATAAATCTGCCTGTACCACAAATAACATTTCAATATAAAATATATTTTTATACATTAAGTTCTGTTCTAAATATAGTTTGATGATATTCTCTGGAGACATATAATTCATTTTATTTTTTAAGTTGAGTAATTTTCTTAAGTTTTTGACAAATACTATCTCAAAAGGCAAAGAGCTTCTGCTTAGAAATATGTCCATCTAGTGGTTGCTGTTCAAAGTCCACAGCTTACCTAACTATTCCATATCGAAAACTCTGGTCTGAAGATCATTATTCCCTTAATTGATGGCTACTGTCTTCATCACACAGCTGTTAACTCATCAAGAAACTGTTAATGAACTTGGCAATATAAATTGCATTAACTTTTTTTGCCCTAAGGTTAATCATGGGGAATATTTCCAAATGTACTTTTTATGTGCTGAGCTTTCCTAATAAATATGATTAAGTAAAATCAGTTGAGAGAAAGAAAATCAATACAGTGAAGATTGCTTAACATTAGGCATTGGACTCAGATCTGAGGAAAGGGAAAGAGATGTCTGTGCATGCCTGGTCTGACAAAGAACACAGCTCTGACCCAAAGGAGCTTCACCTCTATTCGGTTAAACTATGGAAGTGCTAACCAATACATCAACATCGCTGTTCTGACTAGGATATCATTGAGAGACTTTGCATATAAAATGCATGCAGTTTCTTTGCCTTTGTAGCAATAAGGGCACTATGATTCTTACTGGAATAGAATACTGTATGGTTACGTCTATAAAGACTAACAGTGTTGGAGTAGTGCACTCCCAAGAACAAAACATGTTTCACTAAAGAGACAAACTGAAATCTTAAGTTTAAAACAAAGCATGTTTCCTTACTATTTTACATACAGCAAAGTAGAATCCATGTGTTTCTGCTGCTTCCATGACTGTCCCTCTTCTGAAAATGTTCTTTATGCCCTTTGTTCTTTGAGATTATTACATAATTAGATAATTTTCTGGTTCCCTTTCCTTCCTCAAACCTTCCCTCCCATTTACCCATTCTGGCTCTCTTTCAAATTCATGGCTTCTTTTTTCATTAATGTTGGTGTGTGTGTGTGTGTGTGTGTGTGTGTGTGTGTGTGTGTGTGTGTGTGTACATATATATTCCTAAATAAAACCTACTCAATCCATTTAATGTTACTTGTGTGTATATTTTTAGGGCTGACCAACTGGATACAGTCAGTGTACTCCTCCCTCCATGGGGAAGACTATTTCTCCCCTTCTCAGCATTCTTTAGTTGCCTGTAGCTCTTTATATAGGGTTGAAGCCTGCTGGGCCTTCCTCTGTCTGCTTTAGTATTGCCTGTGGGTGTCCTTGTTCACCTCATCTATATGTACCTGTGTCTGTCTCTGTGTGCACAGCATTTGTATATAGATAATTGACCATGGAGACCAGAAGAAGGTGTCAGATTCCCTAGAGCTGAAGTTTCAGATGGCTGTGAGCTGCCCAATTTGGGTGCTAGGAACTGAACTTAGGTCCTCTGCAGGAGCAGCAAGTGCTATTAACTGTGGAGCCTTCTCCCCTGTCTGACTTATATCCATTGTTCTGAGTGCATCATTTTAGCTCTTATTGATTCATTTGATATTGAGCTAATCTGGTAACAAAATATAAGCTATATGGAATTTAAAAGTATGAAGATTGTACAGGTCATTAGAAACACATTTGTGATCTAATGTTCCTTATTTTAGTTTCCATTAGTGTGATAAAAATAATGGCTTTGGATTTAAACTCTGCATCATTTGTCTGGATCTAAAACGATGTTATTTTTGAACATTTTGATATAGTCAATTTAGTCATTTTCTCTGATGCCCGGAATGATGACATCAGTATTGAGATGATAGCAACCACCATTGAAGAGAGAAAATTAATTTATATTTGAATTGGATCCAGGATATTTTTTCTTTCAAGCACAAAATCAGTACGTCTCAGCTCTTAGCACAAAATGTATTCGCAAAGGAGGAAAACCTGAGCGAAACTTCCCGAATTCGTCTGATTTCACTTGTCTGAAGGAAAACGACCGTAGAGTAGATGCCAGTGAGGGAGTAACCGCTATTCTTCTCACATTTCTCAATGGGGTGGGAGTTCTCTCAGGAGTCACCGAGTCACCCTCTCCGGACCAACCGTTGCTCTCAGGGTTTTGCTTCAGCTCGCATATGCAGCTTCTGTTTATTCATTAACTGGTGCATTGGAGTCTTTGTTAGAGAATAATTTCTGTTTGGTCAAAGCGGTCAAAAGGAAGCTGAGTTAACAGGAAAAATATTTGGTACAAAACAGTAAAATGTGTCACACTTTAAGTACACTACCCCCTTGATCATGAGGGGCATAAATCAGACCTTTCCCAGAATTCATTAGACATAGATATCATGGCTTCAAGCAAGGAACGATGTAGACTGAAGACATTCGGTATTAAGAGCTATGAGTCTGCTCACTTCTGTCACCTTTCCCCCATCCCAGGAGCTGCCAATCCTTCCTCTGCTTCTGCGAGACCAGCATTTTCATAATGGGGGTCACACAGTTTTTGTCTCTTGATACCGTGTTTATTTTGTCCATAACGATGTCATCTAGATCTGTCCTTGTTGACACAAGGAAGAATCACCTCTTTTCATCTATAAACCCAGACACTGTAGCATAGACCATATTTACAAACATTATCCAGCACTGTAAGTTTGACACTGGGTTTTTTTTTTTATTGTTTCCTTTGCTGTTTTAAACCCTTTTTATTTGATGGAGTCCCAATTGTTCATTTTTCCTTTTGTTGTTGTCATCTGTTTTAATTAAATTTTACTAAGACATAGTCGCGATTTTTGTCTGTGTATTGTCTGACTGTTTTTGTGCCCATACTCTCTCAAGAGTAGCTTTGGTAGGTGTATTTAGTCTATGAAATATAAAGCGTCCTATTTGGTCCTTTCTAGAAAACGTTTACTTGTCTCTGGTCTAAAAAATATGATAAAGAAAGAGGCTATCAGAAGACTCAGAAATGCTCCCCCTTTGGGATTCACTGGATGGACATATTACAGAAGGAAGGACCGTCAACAGGGAATGCTTGAACTGGTTGCCATGAATCTTTGGCTTCTTCAGACTCTTATTCTGGGTGTTATTGTGTTCTAAATGTCTCTCCTGTTTTTTCTTCATATTTTATGAGACATATCTTTCTGTTAATTTATGTCCACATGAACAAGAGACTGAAAATAAAACTAGATATGCCTCATGTCCCAGAAGGAGGTCAGTCAGGAAGGAAGTGATGAAATATGAAGAAAAATACCACTGTGTTGTATATTTGTAAGCTCTAAGTGTAATCACTGTGTTCAGTGTTATGAGGACCATAAACTCAAATATTATAACATCATCTTTACACAGTGGAGAAGCACTGAAGATTTTGACAAGGAAAGGAGTATATTTGGATGTTTTCCTAAGGAGATGAAATTTCTACAATGCTTGTAATGCATATTGAAGAATAACGGAAGTTGATCAGGAAGAATAGTCAGTACACTCAGCTGAAAAGTCCCAGCGGGTACCAAGAGCTAGGGGGAGACAAGGATGAGCAGGTGGAGTATGGGGGTGGAGTTAAGAAAATGATTCCACATCATGGTATAATGTAAAATATGTCAGTGGACATAAATCATGATCCCTTAGCATGACCAAAGCCAAAGGAGAATCTGAACATAAACTAAGTGCTGAGTTTTCAGTGCTTGGAACACTCAGGTAGAGATACCCATTGTGGAAGTAGCTGGCTGAGGATGTGCAGATTCCCAGGCCTATGAGAACATGCAAACTTTTGCCCAGTTTTGTTGTTTGTCTAAGTCCCCAAATTATTTTTTTAAATCTATTTTTTCAGATGTCTCTGGGGAGGGAAGATTAACCCCAACTTTATCAGATGGCTGTGCCTTTAGGGTCTTCACAAGGGTACAAATCTCAAGAAGGTTTATAGGAAAATAAAGCTGAAAGATAGTTTGCTTTAAGACTGTAGCATGGGGCCAAGTAGATGTCTTGGCAAATAAAGGCTACTGCCACCATGCTTGATGACACCTGGGCCCCTGTGGTATAAGTAAGAAATAACTCTCACAAATTTTCTCTAACTTTCACGTATGCATTGTGTCGTACACACACACGTGCACGCACACACATACACACACACTACAAACATAATTTAAAAAAAATAAACTTTAATCCAGAGAGTCTGTGTAGATTGCATTTCCAAAATAGCTGTTTAAAGAGCTTCTATCCCATTTTCCTTCTCTCGGTGTGACACTGACCTCTGCAAGGGTTTTTGCTCTGTCTCTTGAATCTTGGCAGGTCTATACAGTGTACTCATGCTGTGGAACTTTTGGGGATCAGGTATTAATGCAATACATGTTTCACCTGATTTTTGGGGGGGAGAAGCTTACCACCATGCTGTAAGAGAATAGGGCTAGATCCACGTGTTTCTGGCTTAAAGCTCCAAGTGTGGTCCATCTAAAAGCCATCCAGTACACTCCACATGTGCTTAGGTGAGCAGTAAGATTTCTCGAGTTCCAGACAAGGAGCCACAACGTCATGAAAAGCCACCTGTAAAACTGCATAAGGGAACCCAGTCAGCAGACCTTTGACAAAGGTGAAATGATTCCTGTTGTGTTGACGTGTGATTCGTTGCATGGCAGTAAAACGCCAAAGAAAGAAAGGAAAAGATGCTCAAGCGTGTGACCACTGCTTTGCAACAAACCCATGAAAAAGTGCAGTTAATGTTGCCAGGTCCAGGGCTCATGTTTATTTTTTTTTTCACTTGGAACAAGTGGCTTAAGATTTAGCTTTCCTCAGTGTGTTGCTGGACTGACAGGATCCTGCTTTTGCCAAGGAGGTGTCTGTAGGAGCCAGAAGCAGAGTGTCCAAACTGCTACCTATACATTTCATTAAAAATAAAACATTATACATTCTAAGTCCTTGTATCCAGTTCCCAGGAAGTCAGAATGGAGTCAAGAAGGTACTGAACCCGAGGGTTACAATTCATTTTTAGAAGTATATTTCCTAATTACACTAAATATTTATCCTAATGCCCACAGAGAAGTTTCTTTCCTTATCAAAGAAACATCTCTTTGAAAGAGACAGATTCCATTACAGAAGACCACAACCAATCAAAACGCAAAGAAGAAATGTGCATATCTCCACCAGACACATCTACAAGACAGCATCTGCACCTGAGACTCGGTGATCGCAGCCCAGGAAATAATGAAAAGATTGTGAGAACCCGAGGAACAGGAAGGTTGCTGTTAGTGTGTGCCCTGGAAATGCCAGAGGAGCTACACCCATGCAGGCTCATCAACACGGCTGCCTAAACAGGACCTGCACAAAGATGACACCAATAAATTTGATGACATGGAAGAAAGAAACCTTAGCGTCTCAACCAATACACAAAGAACTACAGGCAACTAAGGAAGGATAACGGGAAAATAGTCATCCCTAGGGAAGAGCATACCAATTAAATATATAATACCAAGTTGCTGGCTCTGAAATCATGTACATACAAGTTACATATGGAGTAAGGAGTTAGCATTTATATATTTTAGAATATTTAGGAATATGGTGTGTGTGTGTGTGTGTGTGTGTGTGTGTGTGTGCATGTGTGTGTGTGTGAACAATTCTTGAGAAAAACAGCAAGGAGGTATATAGGAGGGGTTGGAGGAATAAAGGAAAGGGTAAAATGTTATGTTTTAATTTCAAAATATTAAACATACTTTTAAAAGACTAGTTCTACTAAGTCCCCTCCTTGTCTTTAACAGGATGCCCCGTCTTTTGCTCTCTACTAATCCTGACACAGATACTATGAGACCCTGCAAGTCTCTCTAAGGCCCTCTGGCATACACTTTAATCTAATTATGGCAACAACTCCAGAAGCCTGTCATTCATTTGGATACTATGAGATATGTGATTTAACAGGTCACATTCTTGGTCAAATTCCACCCTAGTCACCCGCGAGGCAGCTGCATGAGCATGCCCAAGGATGCAGAGAGTGGATTCATCTGCTTCTGAGTCTGCACTTGCCTCTTCACTCTCCAGAAACAAAATCCCCTCTCACTGTAGGACCAAGAGTAATGTCCCTGGATTACTATTTGCTTCTTCCTCTTGTTTATATGACAATGCTCCTCTCTTACCGTTGCTATATTTTCTCTTAAACTTTTTTATGTTGTTCAGTGTGTGCAGAGGGGTGGGGGTGCCATGGTATGGGTATGGAGGGCAGAAGACAATTTCACGGACTCTGTTCTCCCTTTCCACATTTACATAATCTTGAGGGGTTGAACTCAAGCCATCAGGCTTTTGTTGGGTTAATATTTTTTACATTTTTAATTGATTTTTATTGAGCTCTACATTTTTCTCTGCTCCCCTCCCTGCCTCTCCCCTCCTCTTCAACCCTCCCCCAAGGTCCCCATGCTCCCGATTTACTTATGAGATCTTGTCGTTTTCTACTTCCCATGTTGATTAGATCCATGCATGTCTCTCTTAGGGTCCTAATTGTTGTCTAGGTTCTCTGGGATTTGTGTTGTTAGGACATCTATCTATTGAACCATCTTTGTAGATCTCAGAACAAGTCCTTTCTAGTCTACCTTTCTTCTTAAATCCACCCCTTTCCTATGTTCTTTGAAACTTTGCCCATAAGTCATTCTCTGTCTTTTAAATGTCTGGCTACCCCCTTCTTTCATGACCCTAGCTATGAAAAAAAAATCCCACTAAAAAATCTACCACTTCCTCATCCTTTTATCGGTGATGCCTGGCTCAGTTCCTGCTTGTTCCTTGTTGCAGTGACATTTGGGTGTCAGCCATGCACTGAAGTGACTTTCAGGCTTATTGTACTTGGCCTTCATGGCAGTTTAGCGATTTTTTCACCATTTCATCCTTAAGAACAGCTTACCTCCCTGATTTCCAGTAACTCTCACCAATATTTTGTTGTTTTGTTTCCTTCCTTCCTTGTTTCTCTCCCTAGATTTTCTTTGTCTCTGTCTTTTTCTTGTTGATCCGGAGGGTAGAACTCCAGGCCTAGTGCATGTTAGGCAAGAGCTCTCTTGCTATCAGGCCCAATTAGTTACTAATTTTCCCTCTGCTCCCTAGCTATCTCATGCCCAAAGCTACCGCCTTTCCCATGTAGATTCCCTCTCTACCATTTCCCTTCACATCACACCAGGCTGTTCAGGAACTTGTACTTCTTGTATCGAGGTACATAGCATATTTTATTTTATATCTTCATCTTAACACTTTTCACTAGTACTGGCTATGAAGATGCCATGAAGATAAAAGAGACTGGAGAGGACCTTCATTCACTTTCTTTGTAATTTAAAAGAAAGAGAACAGTACTTTCTACTAAAGACCACAAAAGCATCCAAAGATATTAAAAGGTTAACTGACCCCTTCAACAACATGTCTTCTATAGGTAGGGGTGGATGCACATTAATTTATTTCATCATTTTGTGTGCAGTTTCTGCCCATCTGTATTACATGTGGACTCCCCACAATGAGTTGCCATCAATGTCTGAGTCTACAGAATAAATCTTGGCTCTGCTAAAGCCAATGGTCTCTTGTGGGTCTCTTGCTTTATCCTTCTGTGATTTTTTTTAAAGATAAATAAGCCCATTACGTGGGAGGATGGAAATTGCTATCCATAATGATGCCCTGAAATAATTGTGTGGCTCAAAAAGGCAAGAGCTTTCCTTTTAGGGTCAGGAAGTTGGCCTCAGTATTTCAAGGTTGCAAAAGTGTGATTGATATTTGAGAAAGACTATATAAGAAAGCAATATATTCTTTTGAATACAGGTCAAAAGTTGAAGGCATAGCATATGTGATTATATCAGAAATATTGTAATAAATCATAACAATTGAGACATTCTGCTCTTCAATGAAAGTCTCAGCATAACAAATAGCTCCAGAATATAAGACCATAATTAAAACTAGGATAAGATTAAAGTATTATATCATAACTTATTCTACTACATTTAGACACTTTGATTAAGTTGGAGAAAAGTTTATTGGCTGCTAAGAATATATAAGTGGTTTTCAATTAATTTGTTACAGATAAAAATAAATAAGGTGTCTCCTCTAAATAAACTGTTACTTATATTTCATTATTCTCTTCTTTATTCAAATATTTACGTGGGAAATTTCAACTTTTGTTATAAATTTATCTCATTATTCTCACAGCATCGAGAGTGACATGCCTTATATTTACACGGTGTCTTATTTTCTCCTATGTCTTCTTTGACCTATCTCACTATATCTAAGTCTCACATTAATCTTATAAAGTAGATAAGCCAGATATAATTTCACAGATGAAAGACCTGTTACCTCCTCCATAGTCACATGAGTAGCAACAGAGCTAGGGGAAGATTCTGATCGCCTGATATTTAGCCTCATGCTCTGTGAAACTCATCAACGATTCCAAACTCAGAAAATAAATCTCTCTCTGCCTTCTCTAGAGATGAGCATGGGATTTGCAGGGGGGTGAGCAGATTCGGAATTGCTTGCTGACTTTTGATCATTCCTTTCTTTTTGCCATTTCAGAACCGAAATGGCAAAGCTTGGGAAGGTGTCCAAGTTTTACGCAGTGAAAACTTTACTTCCTGGGACTTGGAAAAGTCCACTTGATTCTGTCAAAGTAGGGAAAACTGTCACTCATGTAAAATTCATAAGAAAAATGAAATTTTAAAACTCGCAAAGATGGCTAAGTTATAGCCTCACAAAGTGTGTTTCAAAATTCACCAGTGGTCTTCTGCATCCTGCCAACACAATGTAATTTGTACCAGAAAGACTCTCTCATAAGAAACAGATAAAGCTGGGCACAAATACAAAATAATTATCTTCAGATGCGAGGAAAGAGGCAGCACAGATCAGTGAACCATGAGTCAAGAAACCATAAGATAAGCCTCCCAGGGACCCAGCAACATGACTGGGAACACTGGCCAAGTGACAGTAGTCCAGGGAGCTGTGTCCTGAGGCCACAATTAGAGCTCTGAGCTACTCTCTCTTTCCCCTGGGACGCATGTGGCTCTTTCTTTTTTGTGCCATCTTTTGACGGTTTATCTAATGGGTGAGCATCCCATGCAGAAAAGCAAACCCACCCTCGTCACTTAATTCCTTTCACTTTCGTTCACTTATGTCATTTGCCATTGCTTAGCGCTGTGTTATTGCATTTGTGTGTTTGCGGTCTGTTTCCCACTAGACTGCAAGCTTCTCAGAAGCACTAGCTCTGACTCACCTCCTGCTGCCCCTGTGTTCTTGGCACAAAAGCGAGACTGAGTCTACATTTGTCTTCTTGAATGGGAGCTGATTATTCGCATTCATATAAATGTTATCTTTACGATCAAGCGTATCGGTGTTGAGAACGAGAGTGGCATATTAATCACCGTGCGATGTAAATAGGTAAAACCAAAACCCCTTAGAGAAAATGATAGGATGCCGATGGGGAGAAGGAAAGACAGAAAGAGACCTAGCAATTATCTTTGTCATTGTCACTTTGCCTAGAGTTTATGTTCTTGAAAGCATTTTGCCATTTTTCAAATTCCATACTGTTTTCTAACTGATGTTCTTTAAAATATTGAGTGATGACATCAGCACGTGCCACACAAAACTGATCCTGCATCATAGCTTCTTGTACGTGAGAACCCATCTTCCTCCCTTTATGCATTCAACAAAATATGCTAATATTTCATACGTGTCAAGCACAAATGTTTTTGAAGTTGAAGACGAGCACAGTAGGGGTGAAGCCAACAGTCCAGTGAGGGAAGCAGATCTGAGAACAAGTATAGAGGATACTGACTATTACTGAAGTAGAAGCCTGTACAGATTGCTAAGGTAACTCAACAAAGGACTTTTAGCCAGACCAGATCTAGGGAGAAGGACTATAAGAAAACTGTGCATATGCTGAGCCCCAAAACATGTGTTTATCTTGTATGCAGAAGGAGGCAAAGAAACAAGAAAAAGCCAGAAGTCCAAACCAAAGATACAAGAAAGCTCACACTGTAGACCAACTAACAGAAGTTCTTCCGTGTTGTACTAAATGCAATGTAAGAATAAATAAGAGGCCAGATCAGGAATGTGGCATGCTTTTGAGGATTTTATATTTAAAAATGAGTAAGTGTTGAAATATTAAAAACATGACCAAACTTGGAACACTGAAAGAATATTCAAACAGTTCATTAAAGAAAGATCTGTTCATAGGCTGTTGCTTGAATTCAATCCAAAATAATAAGGACCTGGTCCAAATTAAGAATGGTAGAAAGACAGAGCTGGGGAAACATAAAGGATGAATGGGACAGAACTAATCATGAGTCTAAGTTGTTGATCAAATGTCAAACATCATGGTCAAGGAAGGGTTGGGATTTCTGAGTAGATGACTGTGTGGATGGGAGTGCCTACATTAAGAGAGATCCATTGGTGACTATCATTTATGTTGGTGATGTTTCTGTACATGTATATCTAAAACTCAGGAAAGTCCTAAGGACTGACATCTAGATTTCCTCACAGCCAAAATGAGTGTGCAAACATGTTTATCTTTTGAATACATGTGCTGTGAAGTCATGGGAATAGATGAGGTATCAAGAAAACAGCAAAGAACATTACAGCAGAAGTGATGCTCTGCAAGAAGAACCAGGGTCACGATGGGAACCCACAAAGACAGCTGACGGGAGCTCGTCAGAGCTCAAGGGCTCTAGGCGAACAGCTAGGAAGCCTGCATGGAACTGACCAAGGCCCTCTGCATGTGGGTGACAGTTGTGTAGTTTAGTCTCTTTGTGGGGACCCTAGCAGTGGGACCAGGATCTGTCTATAGGGCCTGAGCTGGCTTTTTGGAACCTATTTCCTATGGTGGGATGTCTCACTCAGCCTTGAGCTTAAAGTGGAGAGAAGCTTGGTCCTGCCTCAACTTGATATACCATGCTTTGTTGACTCCCATGGGAGGCCTTACCCTTTTGAGGAGTAAATAGGGGTGTCAGAAAGGAGGTGATGGACAGGGAATATGGGGAGAAGAGGGAGAGGGAGCTGTGGTTGGTATGTAAAACCAATTTTCAAAATTTAATTAAAATGTGTTTCTTTGGTTGGCATTCCAATGCTGTAATAAATATGACCAGAACAAGTGGGTCTCTTTTCCAACTGTTGGGTTGTCATATCCAACTTTCATATGATAGCTTTTGCTTCATCTTATTATATTTTGTTTGGTCATGTCTGATTATTGTCTCTTGGACATGTTCCTATCTAATGAGAGACATAAAAGGGAGTATATGCAGAAGGGAGGGAAGTGGAAAGAAACTGGGAGGTGTGGAGGGAGGAGAAACTATAATCAGGTTATATTGTGTAAGAAAATAATCTACCTTCAATAAAAGGAAAATTAAAATAATAATAAGTACCACATAATAATAATATGATAAAACAGCACATAGTCTATCCAGCACTAAAAGTATAATGGCTACAATGTTGTGATTGTTTGGGGGTAAGTAAGCAGTAATCTACTCGCTTTCTGTACAGCTATGCATGTTTAAAAAATGAGGCCTCATTATTGAATTGACATCCTCAAATAAATTAAAAGTGCAACAAAAATAAATAAATAAATAAATGGTTGAATGAATGAATACCATGACCAAAGAAAACTCAGAGAGGAAAGGGTTTATCTGGTTATAGGTTACAGTGTATCATCAAGGGACCACGGCAGGAGCTCAAGGCGGGAATCTGTAGGCAGGACTTCAGGTGACATCATGGAGGGATGCTGATGCTGCTTACTGACTTGCTTCCTCTGACTTGCTTACCAGCTTTTCTTATACAGACCAGTCCTACCTACCTAGGGATGGCACCACCCACAGCAGGCTGGGCCCTCATACATCAGCTAACAATTAAGAATTCTTTGCAGACATGGCCAAGATATGATCCAAGAAATTCTTCAGTTGAGGTTCCCTCCTCCTGGATGACTCTGGGTTTGTGCCAAGTTGACAGCTGGAGTTATCTCTAACAAGTGGCAAAAGGCAATTTTCAAGTAAAATATGTGTATATAATTTCTGTATAAGCAAACATCTTTTCTTGTTCCAGATCCAAATTGGGTATAACTAACTTCTGACAGGGATTTCAAAGATGAGTTTCACCCGGCAGTGATGGTGCGCACCTTTAGTACCAACACTTGGGAGGCAGAGGCAGGCGGATCTCAGTGAGTTCGAGGCCAACCTGATCTACAAAGTGAGTTCCAGGACAGCCAGGACTGTTATACAAAGAAATCCTGTCTTAAAAAAAAACATAAAAGCAACAACAACAAAACCATGATTTTCTTTCCTAGTAAAGGGAATTGCCTAAGCAGTGGAGCTGCTGGTGTTGACATGGAAGGGGAAATTCTGTGCACATGTGCTAGTGATAAGGGCTCCATATCTTCAACAAGGATCACTTTTCCTTCCATCTGACTTTCATAACATATGCTGTTCTCTACAATTCCACTCCCAACATCTCCTCCTCTGCTTCCATCAGCACGCGATATTAGCTACTTAGAGTGCATATCACAACTTTATGATTGCTCTTCAACAACTTGATAAACCCAGAGTGAATTCAACTGTGATGCTATCAAGGTGTCTGGTGCACTTCTGGTAATCAAGTGATTTGGGGGGTTTTTGTTTGTTTGATTGTTTTTAAGAATTTATCTTTGTTTACTTCGGTATATGTATCCATGTATGTGTATGTGAATGTGTATACAAGTATTTGTAGAGGCCAGAGGGGGGCATCAGAACACAGAAGCTGGAATTAAACATATCTGTTGAGCCACTTGACATGGGCGCTGGAATCTGAATGTCACTTATCCACCTCTCCAGACCACTGGATATAAAGTTTTATAGTATGTGCAGGATAAGATAATTGATATTCATTTGCACAAAGAGTTCCCAAATTATACCAACATCAAGTTCTATACAGCTGGCTTCACTACAGTCAAGGACTATAAAATCCAATGTCACAGGAAATAGATTCATAAAGTTAATGTAATATTTGCATTGGCTACTTTTATCTCAACTTGACAAAACCTATAGTATTTTTTTGAAGAGGGAATCTCATTGAGAAAATGTCCTCACCAAATTAGCCTGTGGGGTCATTTTCTTGATTAATGATCTATGTAAGAGGGTACAGGCCATTGTAGATGGTACCACCTCCTGAACTGATAGTCCTTGATACTATAAGAAAGCAGTAAGCAAGCCATGGGAGTGGCTTAGGTAAGGTTTCTATTGCTGTGAAGAGATACGATGATCACGGCAACTCTTACAAAGGAAACCATTTAATTGGGGTGGCTTACAGTTTCAGAGGTACAGTCTATTATCATCATGGCAGGGAGAATGGCAGTCTGCAGACAGACATGGTACTGAAGAAGGAGCTGAGAGTTTTACATCTTGCAGGCAACAGGGAAAAAACTGTCTCGGTAGACATGGCTTGAGAATCTATGAGACCTCAAAGCCTACCTCCACGGTGACACACTCCCTCCAACAAGACCACACCTATTCCAAAAGGCCACTCCTCCTAATAGCGCCACTTCCTTTGGGGACCATTTTCTTTCAAACCACCACAGGGAGCAAGCCAATATGTAGCTCTCCCCCCACGATATCTGCTTCAGTCCCTACCTGAAGGTGTTTCCCTTCTTGGGTTCCTGCCCTGACGTCACTCAGTGATGGACTGTTGCCTGGAAGTATAAAATAAAATAAACTCTTTTCTCCCCAAGCTGTTTTTGCTCATGATGTTGTATCACAGCAATAGACACCCTAAGGCAATATTATATTCATCAAATTATATCAGGCAGTGTAACATGAAGGCCAGGCTGCTTGTTGGGGTTTCTGTCCTGCCCAGTTCCCCAGCCATTTAGTCCCAGAGAAAATCACGCAGAGAGTCTACATCAGGTTATAAACTGATTGGCCCATTAGCTCAGGCTTCTTATTAGCTCTTGTAGCTTATACTAACCCATTATTCTTATCTATGTTAGCCACATGGCTCAGTACCTTTTTCAGCGGGGCAGGTCACATTTTGCTTCTTTGGTGGTCTGAGCAGAATTGGGAAAGAACTTCCTTCTTCCCAGAATTCTATTCTCCTTGCTCCGCCTCTACTTCCTGTCTGGTTGTCCCACCTATACATCCTGGCTAATGGCCAATCAGCGTTTATTTAAATAATGATTGACAGAATACAGACAATTCTCCCGCACCAAGGCAGAAATGTGGTCCTCGCACTCAGGTCTTCTGCAAGCTTTCAGCTCCAACCCGGGTTCTCTACCTGTTTACACATGGCAATTACCCAGTGGAGAGCTGAGAACCTCATGGTTCAATACAGACTTAACAATTACAAAACCACATCCTTGAGGAAATATTGCCAGAGGACACAACAGTGAGACACAGAGATGAAGTTCTTTGTGTGTTTTTAAATAATTCACTGGCTGATGGTTGAATTGTGCCAAGTACTCAAACATTTACTCATGTAAAGGAAAGTCATTTTCCTCATGTGAAGAAACTATAATGTAGTAGACAGACTATTTCTATTTACTCTGCACTTTGTTATGGTTTGGACTGCATAATTAAACATCTAGCAACTCCCTATGCTGTAATCTACATAAATTTGAATAAAACATTTGAGTTCAGGTTTTATTCATCGTCCTTTGAGTCCTTTCCCGTCAAGAGCATGAGCTCCTCATGTCACTGAGAAACTGTCTTTTGCTCTAAATTTGAATAATGGAAAAAGAATCATTTACTCTAGCAGCTGAATCCTTTCTATTTTATTAACTTTTTTCATTTATTTTTACATACCTGGTGTGGGAGGCACTTCTGTCCATGTGTTGCTTTTATTGGTTAATGAATAAAGAACTGCTTTGAGCCTATGGCAGGGAAGAACAGAACTAGGTGGGGAAAGCTAGGCTGTATGCTGGGAGGAAGAAGGGTGGAGTCAGAGAGAAGTGATGGAGCGACTGGAGACAGACGCTGGGAACTTTAGCTGGTAAGCCACTGTCACGTGGCAATGCACAGATTAACAGAAATGAGTTAAATTAATATGTAAGAGTTAGTCAATAAGAAGCTAGAGCTAATGTGCCAAGCAGTGATTTAATTAATACAGTTTCAGAGTGATTATTTCTGTTATGGGGGACTGAGACAAGCAAGAAGCCTCCTTACTACACATACCAACCATGGTTTCCCCTCCTTCCTCTCCTCTTGGAACCTCTCCCCAACTCCCATCTACTCCCTTCCCCATCCCCATCCCCATCCACTCCTACTCAGCTTCCTTCAGAAAGGGGCAGGTTTCCCATGGGCTTGAACAAAGCATGGCACCTCAAGTTGAGGTTCCATGGAGCTTCTCCCCCTGCATAAAGGCTGGATGATGAACCCAACATGGGGAACAGGTTCCCAAAAGCCAGCTAAATGCCAGGGACAGGTCCTGATCTTACTTGCTAGGAGCCTTACAAACAAACTAAGCTACACAACTGTCACCCACATGCAGAGGACCTAGGTTGGTCCCATGCAGGCTCCCTAACTGTTGGTCTGAAGTTCATGAGCTCCCATGTCAGCTAGCAGCTGAAATTTTAATTAATTAAATGTTTACGGTATCATACTTGCATACATTCATTGTGAGCACATCCACCCATGCCCCTCTTGCAGCCCCTCCCCACAGAAAACTTCCTCCCAACTAGTCCCTGTCCTTCTCCTTCCTTCCTTCCTTCCTTCCTTCCTTCCTTCCTTCCTTCCTTCCTTCCTTCCTTCCTCCCTCCATCTTCTCCTCCTTCTCTCCCTTCTTTCTCTCTCTTTTTTCCAGGTCTTGTGAAGGAAGTCACAGGGGCTGCACATTTGTGATGCTTTTAGCACACCTACATTATTCCCAAAAGTCAGTGCCCCTCTTCTCTCCTCTCCAACCTCTTGCTCCTTCAGTCCTTCTACCTTTTCTCCCACAATGTTATCTGGGTGGCAGAGGTGCGATATCAACTTCCCACCTAGAGATAAGCATCCACAGATGAGTTTTTAAATCATCTATTTCCTTACAGAAGCCTTAACATACCACAAAGTTATTTTTCAGTTTCTCTTTTAAACAATGAAATTCTATCTTCAATAAGGGCCAGAGAAGCAAGAACAATTGTTCATGAGAGAAATTATTTTAATATTTCCATGTTTTCCTGGGATTCTCTGAACAAGCAAATTGTCTTTGCTTTGGAATCCTATCTATTTACACAAAATAGCATTTATTACCTTCCACTTCCAGTCTCTTCTCTTTAGGATAACTTATAGGAACCCAAGGCTCTGTAAATAGAGTTAACTAAGTAAGAGCTATGGCTTCAGCTCAGTATTGTGTGAAATTAGCAAGGTGTTTGAACTCTTCAGAATCCAGTTTCTCCTGCTAACTATGCATCATAACACAGGTAGTAAGTGAGTGACCTCATGCTATATTTTTGTCCTGTTTTATTTGACAAAATAAGTTTGCTCTGGAGCTCTGACTTCAAGGTCATTGAATGTCTACATGTTTAGAAAGCAATATTATGAATTACACACTATGTACATAAAGAATTTAGCCACACTTCTCAAGTCATGCTGTGAACCATAGGTAGCCTGATATATATTTTCATTAATTAGAAAATGATTCTGCATTCAATATTTCCTTCCATTTTGAAAATATCTGCTTAGGTGATAAGTATTGCTATCATGTAAGACTATGTTTTGTCTTTGTTTCAAAATCTGATTGACCTTGAATGACACCAAAAAGGCCATTATTTTTTACTCAGTATTAGCATTGATCTCCTGATACATCATTACCCTTAAAGTCAACTTCAGTAAAAGCTCTCTCACTGTATGGTGATAAAAAATCATGGCAGTGGCTAAAAGTGCAATTAAACATAAGGCAAAGTCTAACATGGACCTAGGGCTGAGAAACTAGACCGGAAATGCATACATCATTGATTGTGCTAAAAATCCTCATCAGAGACAGGCATGAGTTAAGTGAAGAGGTCAAGATGGTGCTTTGCTGCGAACCTAGAACTCTTCTAATTATTGTCTACTTGCTCCAATTTAAAAAGCGCCGCAAAGAGAGTGATGCCGTGCAACAAGGTTCACATGGGAGGTTGATTTATAGAGGAGAAAGAAGGGGCAGAGATGGGGGCAGAGAGGAGAGCAGAGACCAGTCTCTGGGAACAAAGAGTAAAAGAGAAAGAGAGAGGACGAGAAAAGGGTAAGAGGCAAGAAATGGGGAGGCCCACCTTTTAAAAGGGAATGTAATGAATGTGCACAGGGAGGCGCTCTTAGTGGCTGCAACTAAGGACATATCCTGTCAGGGCACCAAGAACAGGCCAGCACAGATGCCTACTGATGACAGAAAGTACTCCAAATGTCCACAATAAAAAAGGTAATGCTTAGAACTCCTAGGGTCAAGGAGAGACTATGTTTAACTTGTGGGGAGAAAACACCTTTAGATCTTAATTGAAAATGACTAAGATTTCATCTTATGCTTTGATGCCATGTGACTAGTGTTAAAACCACACAATACTTGTGTTTTGTGTTCCAATACAGATTTTTCTACCAGATTATGAAATCCTAGTTAAACATATTTAATTTAGTTGCTTGCTTTTTACTTGCAGTACTGATCTTAAGTTGGAATTTAATTATAAAAAAGCATTTGACTAAATTAGCCTCAGAATTCCTTTTATTGTTTTTATGCAGCAGATTAAAAGTAATAATAAAAGCAGGGAGGAATCCCAAAAGAACAATCTCATATAAACTTTCTGCTCACGGATGATCCATGGTAGCATCCACTAAATGGTCTGATGAGCAAACATCTTGCCCTGCTCAGGAAGAGCAGCTGAGAGCACATTCCAAAGGCCAAGATGACATCATCATGAAATACTGTCAGTTCTGCACAGTGACATGTCAGATGCACTGGGCACATTTAATCTCGACAAAATGCAAAGCAAGTGAATTTAGCTTTATGGTGTTGGCTTTGCCACTGGAAAAGGGAAAGAGGCACTGTGTGCTGTCCCTTATGCTACAGCTGTTCCTAGACTGTTGTGTGGCAGTTGCAAATAGCGTGCTCCTCTCACAGATGCTCAACTCCACAGCTCTGGCTGCCACTTTAAAATGGAGACATCATCCCAGGTGTTCACTCCCAGGAGAGGATTATCTAGGCAGATGTGTGTTTGGATATCCAAACTGAAACTTTTTTTCTGATAAAGAAGATAGTTTCCAAGCCTTGTGGTGGTAAGGCGGCCTGATTGAACTCTAGTCTCAGGTGTCCCTTTAATTAGTGTTGGAGAAACCTCCTGGGACTTGGATTCTTCCTAGCTCAATATTGGTTTCTGTGGTCCATCCTACACCAGAGTTCACTTCTCCAAACTGTCTAACTTCTTTGCTCAAAGCTGGCTGTTAAATTCATCACCAAAGCCAGGCGGTGGTGGCGCACGCCTTTAATCCCAGCACTCAGGAGGCAGAGGCAGGCAGATCTCTGTGAGTTTGTAGGCCAGCCTGATCTACAAGAGCTAGTTCCAGGACTGGCTCCAAAGCTGCAGAGAAACCCTGTCTCGAAAAACCAAAAAAAAAAAAAAAGAAAAAATTCTTCACCAAAGACTGAGCTAACAGTTCATGTTTCATTGTTATAATTTTACTGCTACAATCTTTTCTATATTGAAGAATGAATGAATACACAAATAAACAAATGAATCAATTACAAATGATGATGCTTATATTGCAGACATGGCTAATATGCCTTGTTCCTTTTAGAATGCCTAAAATGTACTCATTTACATTTAGAAGAGCTAGGAGCCTGGTTTAAGGATTTCCATATCTGTCAACGCAGTGAATGAAAGGCATTTACTCTAGGGAATAAGAGACCCTACCCATTGTTTTTGTGAGGTATATTGTTTTGTTGATTTCTGCTTTATATTTATATGGGAAGAAGAAGCTATAGCTTCACACATATTCTACTTGGAAAACAAAAATAATGAATTCTGGAAAGAAATCAAATAGAAATGAGATTGAAAGAGAAAGGGTGTTATAAAATTTCCAGCTACTAAATATGTTCATAAATACTGTAAGTGGCTATTTTAAGTGATTATCTATGTTAAGTAATAATATTTAAACAATTGGATATCATTTGTTTTTATTGTTGATTCTATGAAGTATATTCTAAAGCACTTCACAGAGGCTTTATTATAAACCTTGGTGACTACAATAACCCCAGAAGTTACTCATCAAAAATGTTTAAAATATGATGAGAGAACATTGTGAACTTGCGGCTTTTCTGGGGATACACAGACGCGTTTCTCAGAGCTCATCCATGCACACAGTTCGGGATCATTGCTCTGCGTGAGCTCATTTCCCTTCCTCAGTAAACCACCAGCTGAAGTCTGAATAGTCTTTTCCTCACCAAAGGCATTCTCACATCAAAACATTAGCAATTAGTAACGTTTGTTTCATTAATCCAATGGGCATTGGCCTTCCTTGTCTGGTCTATTTGAGGTTGGCTAATTTTGTTAGGCTAACTAACTTGTTACTTTTCTAGGTACAACAAAGAAAAGAATAACCTGAGAGACTTAAAGGCAGAGAAAGGCACTTTTACAGCATTCAAAGACTCCTGGTAGATATTCCCTTCTGTCTTCTTAACTTGTCATGGTGGCCACCAGTCCTCAGTGTTCCTGCCCTGCAACTGTCTCAGTGAAACCCTTACCCCTGTCATTACATGTCACCTTCCTCTTATATAACTGCATCTCAGCAAGGCATTTTCCTCTTCATATGAGGATGACTGTCTTATTGGATTAAGGCTTAGCCTACTCCAGTGTGACCACATCTCAAACAATCGCATCTTCAATAGCCCCATTTCCAAGCTGGCTCATATTCTAGGCACCAGAAATGAGGACACATGGTTTAAACTGGAACTGTGAGAAGTCTTGCACTTTTCGTTGATAACCCCTCAAAGCCCATGCTTGAGCGTTTCCTTGGTCTCCTCTCCTCTCCTTCAGGCTCCTCCTCTCTTCTTGACCTCTCGGCACCAGTGCAGCCCAGCCCCTGTTTGTGGCACATATCTGAGTCTGTAGGCCATCTGCTAAAGCTGTCCATGCCCCAGATTTCACTGTGAGCAACCCAGTATCTGTCTCATCATGACCTTCCCTCTGAGCTCAGAAATGCACTGGCTCCTTAAAATAACCTCTTGGCTATCTCACAGGCGTGTCTAACCCACTGCTCCCAAATTCCATTGCTCACCCCACACTCCATCTGTGCTCCCTCAGTTGTCTCTAGCTCAGATTCTGACACCCACACCCCCAGTTGTTCATGCCAGTAACCTGACAATCATCTTGCGTCTATTCCTCCTCAAAATACATCTTGACTCAACAGAGCTTTCTGCTTTACTTGCCAATACTCTAAATCGAGCTACCATCGTAACTCTCCTGAAATCTTCACAAGCTGGGTAGATTCCAAAGTCCATACAAGGTTCCAGGGCTCCTTCTATCATTTATTAGGCCTCTCTGATAATAAAAGTTGACAAATCCTTCTAAAGAGTAAGTGGCCACCTGTGCGGATATGACATCAATCTCCGAACCCCTTGCCTGTGGTTGGCGTCAACCATCGCTGGTTGGTAGCGTTTACAAGGAGAGGGTTAAAGGCAATTAAGTTCTTCTGGAGGACCCTTCTTTAGGAAATAAGGGGAACACAGGAAGTTTCTGCCTGTATCCAGTGTCCCCATGTGTCCTCAGTGTAACACAGTGTCATGTTTGAGCTGTAGTATTTCCTAACTTCCACCAGCAAAGCTATTATAAAAGAAGTCCCTTGGACACCTGGGAACACCTCTAGAGCCAAGTCTCTTGCCAACCCTAAAATGGCTTCCTTAATGTAGATATCTTCTTCCCTGCTTCTATATCCGTCCTTCCTCCATCTCAACCATCCCACTCCCCCAAGCTCTCCCCAATCCTCCCTTTCTCCCTTCTCTCTCCCCATCTCCCCTTCCCCCCACTCCACCCCCACCTCTATCCTCACCCCCATGCTCCCAACTTTTGCCCTGCAATCGTGTTTGCTTCCAATTTCCAGGAGGATCTATATATGGTTTTTTGGGGGTTCACCTTATTATTGAGCTTCTCTAGGATCACGAACTATAGGCTCAATGTCCTTTGTTTATGGCTAGAATCCACTAATGAGTAAGTACATACCATATTCATCTTTTGGGTCTGCGTTAACTCACTCGGTATAGTGTTTTCTACTTCCATCCATTTGCATGCAAAATTCAAGATGTCATTGTTTTTTACTGCAGAGTAGTACTCTAATGTGTAGATGTGCCACACTTTCTTTATCCATTCTTCCATTGAGGGGCACCTAGGTTGTTTCCAGGTTCTGGCTATTACAAATAGTGCTGCTATGAACATAGTTGAACAAATGCTTTTGTAGTATGATTGGGCATCTCTTGGGTATATCCCCAAGAGTGGAATTGCTGGATCCTGACTCCCAATTTCCTGAGAAACCACCACACTGATTTCCAAAGTGGTTGCACAAGTTTGCATTCCCACCAGCAATGGATGAGAGTTCCCCTTACTCCACATCCTCTCCAGCATGGGTTATCATTGGTGTTTTTTATTTTAGCCATTCTGACAGGAGTAAGATGGTATCTCAAAGTTGTTTTGATTTGCATTTCCCTGATTGCTAAGAAAGTTGAACATGACCTTAAGTACCTTTTGGCCATTCGAACTTCTTCTGTTGAGAATTCTCTGTTCAGTTCAGTACCCTATTTTTTAAACTAGGTCCTTGGGCAGTAGAGGAGAGGGTGCCTGAACTGGCCTTGTCCCATAGCCACACTGATGAATATCTTGAATATCACCATAGAACCTTCGTCTGGCAATGGATGGAGAGACAGAGACCCACATTGGAGCACTGGACTGAGCTCCCAAGGTCCAGTTGAAAAGCAGAAAGAGGGAGAAGATGAACAAGGAAGTCAGGACCGCGAGGGGTTCGTCCACCCACTGAGACGGTGTGACTGATCTAAGGGGAGCTCACCAAGGCCAGCTGGACTGGGACTGAATGAGCATGTGATCAAACCAGACTCTCTGAATGTGGCTGACAATAGGGGCTGACTGAGAAGCCAATGATAATGGCACTGGGATTTGATTCTACTACATGTACTGGCTTTTTGGTATCCTAGTCTGTTTGGATGCACACCTTCCTAGGCCTGGATGGAGGTGGGAGGGCCTTGGACTTCCTATAGGGCAGGGTACCCTGTCCTCTCTTAGGACTGGAGGGGGAGGGGGAAAGGTGAGTGGGGAAGTGGGAGGGAAGTGGGAGGAGGGGAGGAGGTGGAAATTTTGAATGGTATTATTTATAAAGAAAAAAAAAGTGTTTGAAAAAAAAAGGAAGTCCCTGACCTCAGATGACTAATCCAAGGCTTTACAGCAACAAATTAGTTACAGAAGACGGGATGAGCAGGGAGTGAATCATCATAATATTCATTTTAGTGTTTTAATTTCTCCTTGATACACAGTAGACTTTGTTGAGATTCTGATCCCATTCTTATGCTAACCAAAGTATGAGAAAACTATTCTGCCAAGACTTTCCCTTCCCCAGCACAAACTTTCTCCTATATACTAAACCATTTTCTATGCATCTTTCATTGTCCATCCGTAATTTCAAGAACCAATTGGTCCAATTCATAGCTATACTGAATCCATGGTATGCTAAGTGCTGTCTTGGTAAAGGGAAAATTCTTTGGAAAAGCCTCTTTTACAGCCATGACAAAGAAATAATATCTACTTTAAACAATTTACTTCAAATCCTTCAAGTAGGAGTTTAGTGGTAAGACAATCAACAAAACAGGTCACCTCTGAAGCACAGTATGCTGACGAACAGCTCTGCCCTGTTCCCCACATTTGCCACATTGGTGCTGCTGTCTTGGCATCTCATCCCTTATTACCAGCCTGCCTCCCCTGCACATGCATCCAAACAGCTGACCTGCCTTTGGGCCTCTACTACCAAAAGGTCTTCCATTGCCCCTACCGTCCCAGACGAGGTCAGAACTATTACATTCAACCTAGGCCAGACAGTCCTACGCCATACTCCTCACCCCACATCATTCCCACTTTAGCCATACTTCCCTTGTCCTGCTAACATCTGCCGCTTTGATTATCTACACAAAGACCATCTATAACCATGTAACTACTTGGCTTATGGGATAAAGTGCAGAAACCTATTGCAGAATTTAGAGGCCTTTTACCATCTGTTTCCACCTTATTCCTCCTTGTTTTTAGTTTTATAGATCATTCACACTTCCCAAACTTTCTGTTGGTGTGCATGAAATGCCTTTCACTGGAAGACTTCCTTTCCATGCCTATTCTCCACCTGCTGGTGTATCTAAATTAGAGATTGTCAGTGTCTTTTTTTTTCTTTACAAGTAGCTTCTGATACTACTTAGTATATCTACTAAGAAAAAATATCTGAAGTTTATTTTTAGTTACTAGAACTGTTGGGTCTTAACCTTCTGTTCTGCCCATGGCCATTTACAGCATTTGCTTTCTGCTCGGTGGCAGGGGAGTCCTTCCAATCAGTAATGTCTCTAGGTGACTGCTACCACTGCTTCTTCCAGAGGAGGATGCTCCTTCTTAACTGTTCCTAATTATCTGGATAGATGCTTTCTTCAAATTATGAATTTACACACCCCCATTGTATATTGTTAAGGAATTCCCGCCTGAAAACAGTTTTCGATATTATATAATTGGATC
>PVIU01012674.1:34041-59097 GCA_004026605.1 Ondatra zibethicus | reverse complement strand
AGGGGGAGGGAGGAGGGGTGGGGGGTAGTGGGAGGGGACCGGGAGAAGGGGAAGAAAGGAAAAAATTTTTTTTTTATCTTTAATTATGTTCTTGAATGGAAAAAATAAAACAAAACAATGTATGGAAAAAAAAAATGGCAATACTACTAAAGGAAATCTATAATTCAATGCAATCCCCATCAAAATCCCAACAAAATTCTTCACAGAACTTGAGAGATCAATAATTAACTTTATGTGGAAAAACAAAAATCCCAGGATAGCCAAAACAATCCTATACAATAAAGGTACTTCCAGAGGCATTACCATCCCTGACTTCAAACTCTATTACAGAGCTACAGTAATGAAAACAGCTTGGTATTGGCATAAAAACAGAGACGTTAGCCAATGGAATCGAATTGAATACCTGGCTATTAATCCACACACCCATGAACAGCTGATTTATGACAAAGAAGCTAAAATTTTACAATGGAAGAAAGATGTCAACCTGTAGAAGAATGAAAATAGATCCATATCTATCACCATGCACAAAACTCAAGTCCAAATGGATTAAAGACCTCAATATAAATCTGACCACACTAAATCTGATAGAAGAGAAAGTGGGAAGTAGTCTGCAACACATGGGCACAGGAGACCACTTCCTATATATAACCCCAGTAGCACAGACAATAAGAGCAACAATGAATAAATGGGACCTCCTGAAACTGAGAAGCTTCTGTAAAGCAAAGGACACTATCGTTAAGACAAAAAGGCAACCTACTGAATGGGAGAAAATCTTCACTAACCCCATATCAGATAAAGGACTGATCTCCAAAATATATAAAGAACTCAAGAAACTAGACATTAAAAATCTAAATAACCCAATTAAAAAACGGGATACTGCACTGAACAGAGAACTCTCAACAGAAGAAGTTCAAATGGCCAAAAGATACTTAAGGTCATGTTCAACTTCCTTAGCGATGAGGGAAATGCAAATCAAAACAACTTTGAGATACCATCTTATACCTGTCAGAATGGCTAAAATCAAAAACACCAATGATAACCTATGCTGGAAGGTATGTGGAGTAAGGGGTACACTCATCCACTGCTGGTGGGAATGCAAACTTATACAACCACTTTGGAAATCAGTGTGGTGGTTTCTCAGGAAACTGGGAGTTAACCTACCTCATGATCCAGCAATACCACTCTTGGTAATATACCCAAGAGATGCCCTATCATACTACAAAAGCATTTATTCAACTATGTTCATAGCAGCATTATTTGTAATAGCCAGAACCTGAAAACAACCGAGATGCCCCTCAATGGAAGAATGGATAAAGAAAGTGTGGCACATCTACACATTAGAGTACTACTCAGCAGTAAAAAACAATGACATCTTGAATTTTGCATGCAAATGGATGGAAATAGAAAACACTATTCTGAATGAAATAACCCAGATCCAAAAAGATGAATATGGTATGTACTCACTCATTAGTGGATTCTAGCCATAAACAAAGGACATTGAGCCTA
The DNA here is from genome assembly GCA_004026605.1 of Ondatra zibethicus. Taxonomy (NCBI): domain Eukaryota; kingdom Metazoa; phylum Chordata; class Mammalia; order Rodentia; family Cricetidae; genus Ondatra; species Ondatra zibethicus. The sequence goes on along the minus strand of PVIU01012674.1, from coordinate 57,591 downwards.
TAGTTCACAAGCCTAGAGAAGGCAAAGAGCAAGGTGTACACAATAAAAACATATATAGATCCTCCTGGAAATTGGAAGCAAACAAGATCGCTGGGCAAAAGTTGGGAGCATGGGAATGGGAGTAGGGGTTTGGGTGAGGTTGAGAGAAGGGGCAAGGGGGAAGGAGAAGGGAGAAGGGAAGGATTGGGGAGAGCTTGGGGGAGTGGGAGGGTTGAGATGGAGGAAATGTGGATATAGGAGCAGGGAAGAAGATATCTACATTAAGGGAGTCATTTTAGGGTTGGCAAGAGACTTGGCTCTAGAGGAGATCCCAGGTGTCCACAGGGATGTCCTCAGCTGGGTCCTTGGGCAGCAGAGAAGAAGGTGCCTGAATTGGCCTTGCCCCATAATCACACTGATGATTATCTCGAATATCACCATAGAATCTTTGTCAGGCGATGGATGGAGATAGAGACAGAGACCCACATCAGAGCACTGGACTGAGCTCCCAAGGTCCAGTTGAAGAGCAGAAGGAGGGAGAAAATGAGCAAGGAAGTCAGGACCGTGAGGGGTTGGTCCACCCACTGAGACAGTGTGCCTGATCTAATGGGAGCTCACCAAATCCAGCTGGACTGGGACTGAACGAGCATGTGATCAAACCCGACTCTCTGAATGTGGCTGACAATAGGGGCTGACTGAGAAGCCAATGATAATGGCACTGGGATTTGATTCTACTGCATTTACTGGCTTTTTGGGATCCTAGTCTGTTTGGATGCACACCTTCCCAGGCCTAGATGGAGGGGGGAGGGCCCTGGACTTCCCACAAGGCAGGGTACCCTGCCCTCTCTTAGGTCTGGAGTGGGGGGAGAGGGTTAGTGGGGGAACAGGAGGGAAATGGGAAGATGGGAGAAGGTGGAAAGTTTGAATGGTATTATTTATAAAACAATAAAAATAAATAAATAGAAATATATTGCCTTAGGGTTTTATTGCTGTGAAAAGACATGGTGAGTATGACAACTCATAAAGAAAACACTTAATAGAGGTGGTGGCTTAAAGTTTCAGAGGTTCGGTTCATTATCATCATGGCAGGGAGCATGTTAGCATGTAGGCAGACATGGTGCTAACTACATCTTGACCAAAAGGTAACAGGAAATAGACTGGGAGTAGCTTTGAGCACAGGAGACTGCAAAGCCCACCCCCACAGTGACACACTTTCTTCAATAAGACTATAAATACTTCAACAAGACCATACCTCCTAATAGTGCCACTTCCTTTGGGGGCCATTGTCTTTCAAACCATAGACATAACATCTCATAGATTATAAGTTGTTTGAACTTTATCTTACGTATGCTAGGGACTCAAGAGAAATGTTTTAAATGGGGCAGGGGAGAGGACCAAGTTCTAGTAGCATCAAGAAATCTTATGGATTCAGGTCATAAAATAGGTGCTTACATGATGTTTTTAGTTTGCATCTTACCCCCAACTTCCACTAAAAAAAGCCAACCTTGAATCAAGGGTTTGAGTGTAGATAATTTATTTGGAAAGTCTGTTACTATCCCTTTGTTGTGACAAAATATCTGAGAGAAACAGTAAGAAGAATGGTTTATTTTGACTCATGACTTCAAAGGATTTGAATCATATTCATTGGCTCCATTGCTTTTTAACATAATTGTGAGACAAAACATCATGAGAAACACATTGTACAGCAAATATGCTCATCCCATGGTAACTAGGAGGCAAAGAAAGAGACAGGAGGGAGCCTGGATCCCTGTAATGCCTTCAAGATCATAGCCCCAATAACTCAATATCCTCCAGGGCAGCCAGTGAAGGCTCAATACAGATAAAGTGGCTCAAGCCTGTGATCTTAGCACTCAGGAGACAAGGCAGTGGATTACCATGAAATTAAGGTCAACCTGGGCTACAGAGTAAGACTGAGTTTTAAAATCAATCGATCAATAACAAATAAGGAACCCCCAATGTTTTAAGAAGACACGCTTTAAAAACAGCACAGTAGCCAGGTATGGTGGTACTCACCTTTAATTCAGCACTCAGGAGTCAAAGGAAGGCAGATCTCTGAGATCGAGGCCAGCCTGGACTGCAGGGCAAGTTCTAGGACAGTCAGAGCTACACAGAGAAACTCTGTCTTAAAAAAAAAAAAAAACCAAGATAAAACTAAATAAAAACAGTACTGTGAAGGTCAAGGAGGTTGGGGTATTATCTTCCCATTTCTGAGCGACAGGATAGTGGGGTACTCCTAAGGCATGATGGCTTTAGTACTTCTGGACTCCTCAAAAGCACCCTCAGGCATAAAGGCACAGGGAATGGTAAAGAGGAAACAGCCCTAACAGCGAGGATATTGATAGGGCATTGACAGCATCTACTGCCTTTGAACTTCTCCAAAGTTCCATACTGCTCTCTCCATAAACACACACCACAGTTTCAGGAGTGTCTTATAGTCATTTGCAATTCTGCTCCAACTGGAATGCAACACTTATTACGGGCTTATTACCTTCACTTTCCATTTCTCTGTCCTTGCTTGAATCAATGTCCCTTATCTCTTTCCCATCTCAACTAAGGGTAGAGAGGCAAATTGAAAGAGACTTTGCTCAAGCATTTCACTTTTTAGGGGCATATAATTTTACATGTGGTCTTACAAGTAAGACACTCACATACATCATCTTTTTTGGCCATCATCTCACAAAAACAAGAGCTAGTTAAGTTGGCTCAGGCCCCAAGAGTAGAAAATTAAAAAGGGAGGTGCCGCAAATAGTCTGGTACCACATCCAGATCCTTTCTTTATGCCAGAGATACTCATTTCCCTAACTGCCAGGAGTGTTGCCTGCTGCTGCTTCACACCTGTGTCCCTCCCCAGGTCTTTTCCTTCACTGACTGCTGCTTCTTTTCCAAAGATCACACACTCACTGAATATAATGCACACCTAATGAGTGAATGAGAATGGGGGTAAAAGAGAAGGTTCATAGAAAGGCCCAGTCTATCTCAGTTCATGATAACAATGGAGGGCCATCTGAGCCCCAGGGGTTGTTACAAGCTTGAGACTGGATTTCTCACAGGTCTGGATCTCTCCAAGTATGCGCAAAGCTGGCTGGTCAATGAGCTCCAGGGATCCACCTATGGAGACCTCCCCAGCTCTGTGATTATAAGCACATGCCAACATAAGCAACTTTTAAAAAGACAGGCTCTAGGGGTCAAAGTCAGATCCTTTTGCTTGCATAGCAAGCACTTTCCTCACTCAGCCATCCTCCTAGTCACAAAGACATTTCACACAAGGATGTACATTGAGTATATCCCCCAGTCCCCTTTCCCTTTCTATCCCCCACCAATGACTCCCTTTCTTTTCCTGAACAATTTTGCTTTTATTTTCATCACACACACACACACACACACACACACTCACAATTTATCTTTCTGAAACAGGATTAATTCACTTAATATGATTATCTCCATCCAGTTGCATACATTTTCCTACAAACAATATAGTTTTGCTCTTCTTTATGGCTGAAACAAATTCCACTGTGAGCACAGAAAGCACACTTTCTTTATCCATTTATGTGTAGTTGCATACCCAAATTGGTTCCATAACTTCACTCTTGGGACTAGTGCTGCAGTGAACACATATGTGCAAGGACCCCTGTGACGACTTGCAGCTCTTTGGGTAAATATCAAAGAGTGGTATAGCTTGGTCAAATGAAAACTTTTTTTAGCAGACAAGATATTTCAGGGGCTTAGAGAGTTAATTGTAAGAGTTAGGGCAAAGGCCAGACCTCTCTTTGGGCAAGGTTAAACTATTTACTATAGTTTCAAGGAAAATGTAAAAATTTAAATCCCATGTGCTACATTACCTGGGATACCCTGTGATAATGTAAAGGAAGGCATAGAGATACTATAGTCTCTCATTGTTTTAACATTAATAGATATGCCCTTTACCATGGTAAAGGCAAATGAACTCAGTTTTGACCGTGAAGGAAGCAACGGCTTCTTCCTCTTCTTATACTAAACATTACGTAGTTTAAATCAGCCTGGGCTATAGAGTGAGACAGTGTCTCAAAAAGCAAAAAGAAAACAAACAAGCAAACAAAACCAACTAATCAAGCAAACAAACAGCAACAACAAAACGTAGTTTAAGTTACAGAAGGAATGAGTTTGTCTGCTAGAAATTAACAAGTTATGTCTTTTCTGCTTTATTAAGATACTCTATCAGCTTTCATTCGCTTGTGATGACAAGGCCCTCCCCCACCCTCATCTGCATTTGCTGCCTACAGAACTCTGTTTATATGCTTGTCTGGCTATCTGGGCTGTGTGACTGCTCAGAATCAGATTCAGCACCAAATGATGCAGTTAGGCACATCAGCCTGAGAGACAATGATACTAAATGAACACCACAGGATACCCAGATCAGTATACTGGCCACACCCTCCTCACCTTCTGCCCTATGGCCTTTACATAGAAAATCATATGTAAGATATGCATAGCAACAAGAAAAATCAACTCCCATATTTATAATGTCTAAAAACAACAATACAAACGCTGAAGTCACCATGGAAACTGCCTCCCACTGGCATTTGCCTTTCAGAGGTTTTTAGAAGCACTTACAACAAATCAGCAGAGAAAAAATTTTGACACAGATGACCCCAATCATGCATGCCCATGGCAACCAGAGAAAGGTTTACCAGGAAGGAAAGGAGCCTTCTGTCCAAACTTCATTACACTGCTATTTTCAGAAACTTTAACTCAACTTTTGCCCAGCAAGATCCTCTGAATGAGCCTTTAAGACTCAGCTTTTGGGGGCTGGAGAGATGGCTCAGAGGTTAAGAGCATTGCCTGCTCTTCCAAAGGTTCTGAGTTCAATTCCCAGCAACCACATGGTGGCTCACAACCATCTGTAATGAGGTCTGGTGCCCTCTTCTGGCCTGTAGGCATACACGCAGAGAGAATATTGTATACATAATAAATAAATAAATATTTAAAAAAAAAGACTCAGCTTTTAAAAATTATTGGTTTTACATATTTCATAAATATTCATATTTGAAAGCAACATGTACTTGTGTTTCTTTTCAAAATTTATTTATTAATAAAAGTGATATTGTTTAAATTACCGTGAGTAGAAAGCCAGCTACTCATGTGGTACTTTCAGAAAACCCAATTTTCAGTCATGTATAGTTGTATACCTTCGTAATCCTAGCGCTTGGGTGGCGGATGTAAGAAGGTTAAGAATTCAAGGCCATCCTCAGCTACATATCAAGTTTGAGGCCATTCTGGGTTGTATGAGACCAAAATGGGGTGCAGGAGAGAAGAAGGAAGGAAATGTAAGTTCAACATAACGGAATTGACTTTAAACAGGAAGCAGGTAAACGGGTATACTTAGGGGGAGTTTAGTGAAGAGTGCCAGTCTGTGGAAGGGAGGTAAAGGTGAAGCCTAAGAGAAGGTTTGCTTCAGTTACTATGTCAGAGCAGAAAGATCAGCTCTGTTTACACATTCACAAAATTTGAAGATGGGTTGGAGGGGGAGAGTAATAGAAGAGATATCTCGATAGAGGGGGCCATTTTGGGGTTAGGAAGAAACCTGGTAAAATAAATATTAAAAACTAGAAATTAAAAAATAAATTCACAAAATTAAGAATATTTCACCTAAGCCACACATCCAATTTGGAACAGAGCTGTAACTCCCCACAGCCAGGAGAGCTTTAAGAGAGTTTTGTCTGCAGAGGTCATTAAAGATCCATTCCAATCTACCTGCACTTTTTCTAGCATCTCCAATGGTAACTAACCACTCCAACATCCCAGGGCCTGCTGTATCTTTCTTATAGCACTTTTTATTTTGTATTATGTTAGTTATTTTGTACCTCACTCTGGCATTTTTACAAATCTTTGAAGATACATAATAGCTCTTATATATCTTTTATGTCTCAGAGCCTCTGCCACAACTCCTTGTACCAAGAGGGGTAGTGAGGAAAACACTGACGTGATATGAGCTATGAAAGCTCTCCTGCCTTTTCTTGATGCCAGGTTAATCCCAGGACATTTTTGAGTTTCCTGGGCAGTTCTTCCTGACTCATCAAATGTTTTCCTGACAGAACAATCAGAAGGTGATCTGCTTCACTGATTAACTTTGCAATTTGTTTCCTCAAGAATGTCTAATAAAGATAAAACACATACAACAATGTAAAGAGCAAGGAAGAAACATCGTTTTATGCTAGAATAGTCATCCATGACATCATGAATACAACTACCTTTCACTTAATTTGAATTCATGAGTCTTTTCGAGATCATAGATGGATTCTGAAAATATGACAGCCTAAAAATTGTGTATCAGTTATTTCACCTGGATGATCAACATAGGACTACTTAGGAAGTCAGTCAATAAAGTGGCCTGAAGAAAAAAAATGTTGAATAAATGCTAATTTTTCACCTCAGTAACCATTTGCTGATGACATAGTTCTATATAGATCCCTGAGTTAGGTGTTGTGAAGAAACAAAAGTGTTTCAAATAATTGCTATGATCTATTAAGTAAAAGCTGGAAACCATGGGCTTAAAGTCTCCTCCCTAAAGTGCAAGCACCTGGACTGACTTACCTGGTCAAGATCACCTGATATTACCCTGAGGAATTAAATCAGGTCAGTTGGAGGGTCCACAGCAAAACTGAGGCTGGGGCAATTTTATTGTGAGAAATTAGACTTTTTTATGTCTTTATCAGAAATAGAATATAGTGGCAATTGCCAAGATCAATACAATTGTGGTTGTCAGGATACAATGAAATTTGTAAGCCATATAGGGTACACAAGATTAATGTCTAAGACCAATTGTCCTGTCAAGCTTCCCTGCTTCCTTGACTACTAACAGATAGTACAAAGAAACACAAAGCAGTATGAATGCTTCACTGCCTGTGGGAGTGCATCAGTCCCTCAGGAACTGGAAGACATATTGTGCCCCAGGAGCCATGAACTCCAACATGAAAAACCTATGACACATGCCTCTCAAGGCAGCTAGACCACAGCAGTTCTGCAGTTCCCCACACCAAAGGCAACTCTGCAACAGAGGTACAAGAACCCCTATTATATCAAGACAATAAGTACTCAAGGAAGTTATATAACTTCCCCCAAGCTATATATTAGTGAGCAATATAGTTGGCATTTCAGCATGGTTTGAACCTAAAATCTATTTTATTCCCATGAATCAAAATCCTTCCTTTTTTCAGGGAATGTTAGGAGAGAGAGAGAGAGAGAGAGAGAGAGAGAGAGAGAGAGAGAGAAAGAGACTGGGCTTTGCATGGGCTTTTGAAACCTCAAAGTCCACCCCCCAGTCACACACTTCCTCCAATATGGCCAAGCCTACTAATCCTTGTAATCCTTTTGAACTGTTCCACTTCCTAGCTGTAGGAGGCTTGGTGGTCTTTGTGCTCACAGATAAGCACTAAAAGTACCTGGAAAGTTAAGCACACGGGGTTGTTCCTTCAAGGGAAAGAATAAAATAACTCTCATCTGCCCAGAAGGCAGGGAGCAAACTGGCTGTGTTTGCTATCCTAGTGACCTTTTATACTTTCTGTGTGGCTAGACACCTTTCTGAGCACCAGGTTCTCCCCTAGACCCCTATTATAAATTTGTTTTTCTTACTCAATCTATAGGACCTATTTTTATGGACTTTACAAAGAGTTTCAATATAGTCATGTCTGGTCTGTGTTTAGCTTAGCTTACTTTGTTTCTCAAGGAGAATTATGCATGTTTTGTTGTACTGGTGGGATTAAGTCAATTATCACTAGAAAAATTTTCACCAAATTGTGCTGTACTTAAATACACCTAAAATAAACTACTCAAGGTTAGACTCCAGAAGTTTGAATCAACACTGGCTACTGAGTCATGTTGAATTTAGCTGTCTTCGTGCCTCCTGTGGATCATCAGTGTGCTGGCCTTAGAAGTTGGCAAGTCCCCTGCACCTGGTGACCAAACATTCAAATAAATGAGCCTATGAGAGCCATTCTTACTCAAATCACCACATCTCTGATTAATTAATGGAATTTATCTTCGTCTTTAACTAGATTATAAGCTCAGAGAGATCAAAGATCACATAAATTTCCTTCGGACTGATTTCTGGAGAATAAGACAGACAATATAAAAATAAGGAACACTCTACCTCATTAAGTTAATATGCTGATTGAAAATATATACCAATTTTGCAAGAGGATAATGGATCTACCAAGAAAGAAGAAAAGGAAGTACATTGTATTTCTAATAGGCTTTAGAGTTTCTTTTGAATGGTGATGTCAAAACGACAGAGAATTTTCCACATGTGATATTAATAGCATTCAGCAAAGCACTGAAAAGATTCAAAAGTTCTAAGCATACACTGTATACTTACATGAATTAAAGACTTCCTGTAAGCCTGTGAATGAGTAATGCCAACCACATAAAATCACATTTCAAAGATTTCAAAATGATCTCAAAAACTGTTAAGATAATTTTTAAGGAGGTGCTACAGATTTTATAGTTTTAGTATAACTCTCTTTTTGTTCTCTTCCATCCAGAAACCCTTTGAAAACAGCAGTTCTTCCCAATCTTATAACTGTCTCTCCCTTTTCACTCTTCTCATCCACCTTATGGTGGATCCTTACCAGTATCTAGGCCAAGTTGGCCAAATACTGCCCCTTTACATCCGTGAACTCTTGGCAGGCGCTTATAAATCTTCTTTCCAAGAAGAGGATTCCCATACTTAAGAGCCTTTGGAATTTGTAAAATGACCAGTTTGACAGTTTCTCTAAATTATAAACTAGGGCAGAACTTGCTTTGCAAGAATGAGAATCCACTTTTGGTGTGTGAAGTATATGTGTTGCTTTTATTGGTTAATAAATAAAGCTACTTTCGGCCAGTGGCTTAACAGAGCAAAGCCAGGAGGGAAATCCAAACAGAGATGGAGAGAGAGAGTAGACACAGTCAGAAAGAAGCCATGTAGACACTGGAGGAGACAAAACCCCATAAGAAGTAGAGCCAGCATCCAGGACCACTACAACTAAGCCGCTTACTATTTTAAAAACGTTCCTGGTCAAAAATGATTTCAGATACACAATAAAGACAGATTCAGACAGAAACAAACCTCTAAATGGGTTGTAGTGTGTTTAAAAAATGTACGTAGGCTTGGGAGAGAGAAGAAAAAGAGTATAGAGAGTTATAAAAAGAAGTAAATCGTTTTAAAAACTAAAACAAAGTCTTTAAAGAAACAGAGTACAGACAGCCATAGATTACAGGAGTGAAGAACAATAATCCGCATAAAGATAGAACATGCACAGAGAATCTGGATTATGTATATTATTGTGCTTTCTTTGAATTTTTTGAGTATGTGATTGAGCTAAGTACAGAGAGACATTTTTGTATGGGCTGCTAAGCTACACCAACATATATATTTTAAAAGTATCTTGTCTTTAAAATTGGGGTCTAAGGATATGTTACTTTGGAAAAGAGGTTCTGCTTTTGTTTCCACAGAAGATGATAACTTACAAATTCTTTCCAGACTAATGTGGTTCTATGGAACAAGACACCCTGAAAGTTCTCTGTAAACCCCTAAAATTACTTCACCCAACAAAAAGCAGGAAGCAGTTTAGAGAGAACTATGATCAAATTCCCTAAATGTTTGTTTATAAATATTTGTTTACATTTAAAGGGGGATATGGTATAGAAATGAATACTTTGCATTGGTATGAATCTTGGTATATTGACACAAATTTAAGGTCAATTCTGTTATATGTATATTTCTGCTCTTGATTAAAGTATTGTGTTTGTTCAGCTTATTTAAAAATGTAATATATAATTAAGAAATATAGGTTAATAGATAGTCATCTATAATAGTCAAGCTTATAGTTATGTTAGTTAGGTTTTCTAGAAGTACAGAGGTATATTTCAGATTGATAGTTATTCTTCAAACCTTTCAAAGACTAACAGAATATGGCATTAAAATTTTTTTAAGAACTTGGGACTTTTCATGACAATGAGATACATCTGCTCCTAGCAGCACCAATCAACTACAGAGGATGATGGGCATTGAAGAGGCTCCTTATGGAGTTTGCTAACCATTTGGGCAAGAAACTGCTCTTGCCTGGACTGCTTGATGTTATGCTATATGAACTGGACATGCAGAACAACACCAAAAGTGATGTGAGGAATAATGTATGCTGTGAATATGTTTTATTGCCATTGGTTAATAAAGAAGATGCTTTTGACCAATGGCTTAACAGAATATAGCCAGGCTGAAAGAGGTATATAGAGAGAGTAGACAGAATCAGGTAGAAGCCATGTAGCCACTGCCAGAAACAGATGCCTCTGCTGGAGCCTGCTGAAACTTTTCCGGTAGGCCATGAACTTGTGATGATGCACAGATTAATGGAGATGGGTTAGTTTAGTATATAAGAGCTAGCTTAAACTATTGGCCAAACAGTATTGCAAATAATATAGTTTCTGTGTGATTATTTCAAGTCAGGGTGGCTGAAAAATGAACGGGCAATCTTGCTCAACATCAAAGAATAATGTTTACCGTAAGAAAAAATATTTACAATTAGCTTCAAGTTCTCTCCCTTTCTACAATAACTTTTGAAGTTCCAGTTCCTATCCACTTTGCTTAAGTGAACATGATCCTCCTGGGATGCTTAGGACTCAGATTACACCCTTACCAGACAATGTGTATACCTTATCATGTGCATTAAGGGTTGTAGTTGTAGGTTTATATCTCTATATTAGTTTACATGCCTTTTAAAAAGACCGTTGTAAATTACTCTCCCCAGTTAGTATATCTTCCATGTTATCCAAGAAAGCTATTTATCTGTCTCCCACTTACAACTAGGCTTGCCAGATTTTCAGGCTTGGATGAAATTGTTTCACATTTTAGGTTGCATCTTATAAGCTTCTCTCTTTCATTCTTTATTTCTAATTAGACAAACAGTCAAGCAATTCTTAACAAAGGAGACAGGTTTTGAAAAATGTATTGTTAGGTGAGTCTAGGTTTGTTTGAACATACTAGAGTCCATGCACAGAAACATGCATGGTCTAGATCAATAACTGTATATGCTCTCTTGTTGCAGTCAAGACACACAGTAAGCAAGGGTATTGGTGTATGTGAACCCTAGCTATTTGGGTGAATTTTAAGGAAGAGTTTAAGACTGGATAAAAAAAAACAAACAAAAATACTATGTACACTTTAAAAGACAGGCAATAAATCCAAGATGTATGAGATTGGTGTGTGTATAACAGTGCAATGTTTCATAGTAAGCTCCTGTAATAAAGAGGACCATGGTAATTATAACATACATGTAATTTAATCTGCAATTACTTTTAGCCAACTGGCAGCATCACCACAAACATGTGAGCAATGCATTTTGATCCAGTCTTATAATAGCTGTGATATCACTAGGTAACAATTTTCAGCTCCCTTTCAATCTGGTGAGACTGTGCTCATCTTACAGTCTTCATCTTTGAGCCAGCTGTGAGACTCTATATTATCTCATTATTATGATTATTATGGAGGTTTTTTTGAGTTTTTGAGTCAGAGTTTCTCTGTAGCTTTGGAACCTGTCCTGGAACTCACTCTTGTAGATCAGGCTGGCCTTGAACTCACAGAGATCCACCTGCCTCTGCCTCCAAGTGCTGAGGTTAAAGGTCTGCGGCACCACTGCAGGTGGTGGGTTTTTGTGACAAGAAAATAGTCAGAGCCTGGGCAGGTGGTGCAATGGATAAACTGCTTGGCAAATGGTTCACTGAGTAAAGTCTGAGGCAACAGCACAATGAATAAAGTGCTTGCCACCCATGGGTAAGAATTTCTTTATTTCTGAGGTTGAATTCTCAGAACCTAGATAAAAGCTGGATGCTGTAACATGTGCCTGTAATTCCAGTGGTCCTTAATGGCAAGATTGGAGGTAAAGACAGGAGAACCCCTAGCCTGGCATATATAGTGGTAAATAACAAAAGAAAGACTGTTTACATGACAATATTCCTAACGAGACAAGAAAAAAACATCTACTCAACCTAGATAAAGAATAAGTAAAGTGTTAGTTTCTGCTGCCTCCTCAACAGCCTGCCTCTACCACCAAAGCAGTTACATCATCACCGGTCACCAGGTGCCTTTCCACTGTCAGCTATGCGATATGTGCGCCCTTTAAAAGTGCCCACCAAGCACAACTCACCCTCTTTGCCTTTTTACTTCTCTTGTCTCTCGCTCTCTTGCCTCTTGCTCCTCTTTGTCTCAACTTTCCTCTCTTGCCTTGTTTTTCTCTCTTGCTTCTCTTCTTCCTCTTATCTGTCTGCTTCTCTCAAGTCCCCATTCCAAAATGGCCTTTACTCTTCCACTCTCTCCCTTCCCCAATAAACCTCATGCAATATCTTTGTGGGACGTAGCATAATTACTTAGTGGCATACCTTATCAGGGCCCACTGAAAGGTACCCAGTATCACATCACTTTCTTTTTACTTATCCTTTCAGTAAGTATACCAACAAACTCCAGTTTAGTGAATCAGTGGGTTTATTGGGGTTACTAACAGGAATATGTGTAAGGGATCACTCATAGATGCAGGAATAACTCAAAAACAGCTGTGTTATGAAAAAAAGAGCACAGGAGAGTAACATTCACTACACAACTTGCAGGCAGCTAAACAGGTTGAAGAGTGTCTTTTCCAGGTCACTGAACAGTTCTGAAAGAGTGTCTTAGTCAGCCTTACCACTTATATTAAGTTCTGGGAAGGACTGGTCCTGGAGTATCTGATCAGTTTTAGGGCCTTCTTATAATGTTTGAGTTGTTTACCTCTTGAGTTTTAAGGAACTTCTCTGCAGAATGGAATGTTTCACGTCCCCCTAGACCAGGAACATCCTGCTTCTTAAGGAAGGTCCTTTCAAGATAGAATGCTTCATACTAGGGAAGTTCTACACAACACAGACCTTATCCCAGAAAAAGTGGAAGACTAGGACTAATACCCAAAGCTGTCCTTTGACCTCAAGATACACACTGTGGCAAGTACACACCTCTCTCTCTCTCTCTCTCTCTCTCACACACACACACACACACACACACTTAAGTGAATGTGCGGGTAGGGGGTGAATGCTTCATCAGAACAAAGCTTCAGGCTCCATGATTCAGATGAGGACAGTCAGACTGAATGGAATTTCTCCTAGGAAGAAAATCGCCTGCCTAACACCAACCTAGAGTCTAGTCAAGCCAGGGGGTGAACTCCAAATTTGCTCTCATATTTCTGGTAATGGGTGGCATAAGAAAAATGCAATGGTGCCCTTAAAAACAAAACAGTGAAAAACTTTCAAACTATCATGACATGAAGATGTTGGCAAATCCCCTCATCAAAAGTTAAGCATCAAACTGTACCAAAGTGTCCTCAGAAATCTTTGTTTGCTATTGTGAGATAGGGACTTACTTTATAGTTCAGTCTTCCCTCAACTCCTGATCTTCCTGCCTCCATCTCCAATGCTGGGATTACAGGCATGTGCAATCGTACCTGGCTTTGAAAAACACCATTTTAGGACTTTGGAATTGACCAACAGGAGAAAATAAGTTAAGAAGCTTTTATTCTTAAGAAATCACCTCAACTTCAAATCAGAACAATGGGCATCAGAGGCCCGTTCCCATACCCTGCACCCTGGCTCCATTGGTGAGAGTTTGCTTCCCCACTATGGAGTCAGCTGTGAGCATTGATAGGCCTCCAGCTAGATGGCAGGTATGGGTAAGGAAAATATAGGTCTTCATTAGCTCAAAATAACAAATTTGGCAGAAAACAAACCAGAGAGCTCATAGTCTCCTCATCTGAACCTGAAGTCCCAGTTGGAGTGAGTGATAAGCAAGCCCGAAATGAAACTGAGATCATGTATATGACAGAGTTATAGAAGGGCTGAGAAAAGTCACTTCATGAAAGACTACAGACAGATCCCTAATAAGCACAGAAAAGAATCTCAATATTATTAGTCACTGGGAAAGACAAATTAAAACCACAGTGAGATATCATTTCGTATCCACCAGAATCACTATGATTAAAAATATTAACAATAGAAAGTATTGGGAAGTGTGTGCCCTATTGACGGGAACATGAAATGGAACAACTACTTTGGATGACAATTTGGCAGCTTTTTTTAAAATTACATTACAAATTACACTATAACCTAGCAATTTCATTTTAGGTATCTACCCAAGAGAAATGAAAACATATAATCTAGATAAGGGTTTGTACATTAATGTTCACAGCAATATCCATGATAGCATATAACTGGAAAGATGTCAGGTGGTGGGATCATAAACCTTTAATACATTCAGGAGGCTGAGGCAGGTGGAGTTAGAGGCCAACCTGGCCTACAGAGAGAGTTCTAGGACAGCCAGAGCTACACAAAGAAACCCTGTTTTGGAAAAACAAAACAAAATTGGAAAGAACCTAAATGCCCATCAAATTATGGTTGGATAAACAAAATTTAATACATACCAACAAGGTTATGCTACACAGCAATAATAGAATAAACTAATTGAAATAATGATGCATATAACAATATGAATGAACTTTAGAAACACGATACTAAGTACTAGAAACCAGAAATAACAGTACATTGTTTGCTTGGAAGTGTCACTCCAGTTGCTGGCATCCATATACCCAAAGAGTCTGGAATGCCAAGTCCCCTCCCCTAGGAGTCGCCTCACTCCAGACTCCACCTCCGAGAAAGCTGGCCAAACAATGACCCCTCCCAGAGATGCTCAAGACCACTCCCACAAGCTATTTAAATTGTACCGCAGAGACCAAACACATGGTTTTCTGGTCTTCCTTCCCCGGCTCCTCTCTGGGGCTCTGGAAGGCAGGAGCATTGATATCTATTAAACCTGGCCTTTATCTAATTCAGTTTGATTTGGTCTGATTTGAATTAAAGAGTTGGCGGAGAGGTTTATCGGCATGCAGAAACTTTTCATACATGAAATTCGTAGAAAAGGCACAGATACTAAAACAGAAAGGGAGAAGTGATTGCTTGGAGCTGGTGCGTGCAGTGGTTGGTGTTCAGCTGAAAATGATTGATTACTAAAGAACTGTTTAGGATGAATAAATCATTCTAAGGTTGGATTGTAATAATATCTGTACCATTGTAGGGATTAACACTAAACTAGCAAATTGCATATTTACATTGGGTGAATTTTATGTTTGTAAATTGCATCTGGATTAACTTTTCATCTAAATAAGTTTAAATTAGCATACACAGTATTAGGTGTCTTTTGGCATTAAAAAGTAGTTTTTCAGAGTTGTGGATCTCTGTATCTGCTTCCATCAGTTACTGGATGAAGTTTCTATGATGACAATTAGGGTAGTCACCAGTCTGAATATAGGAGAAGGCCAGTTCAGGCACCCTCTCCACTATTGCTTAGGGTCTTAGCTGGGGTCATCCTTGTGGATTTCTGGGAAATTTCCTGGCACCAGGTTTCTCCCTAACCCATAATGGCCCCCTCTATCCAGATATCTCTTTCGCCAGGTGGGAGGAGTGCACGCCTTTAATCCCAGCACTTGTGAAGTAGAGGCAGGCAGATCTCAGTGAGTTCCAGGACAGCCAGGACTGTTACACAGAGAAACCCTGTCTTGAAAAACAAAACAAAACACAATGAAATATTTCTTTCATTGCTCTCCTTCTCCATCCTTCCCCTACCTGGACCATCCCTATCCCTCATATTCCCATCCCTCCCTTCCTCTCCTCCACCCCCTCCCACCCCCAATTTACCCAGGAGGAGGGATTGTATGAGCAAGGGGCTCAAGATCAGGACGGGGAAATCTACATAGACAGCTAACCCGAGCTTGTGAAAGCTCACGGATTCTAGATCGGCAGCTAGAGCCTGCATGGGAACAACCTAAGTGCTCTGCATGTGGGTGACAGGTGTGTAACTTGGTCTGTTTGTGGTGTCCCTTGCAGTGTGACCAGGATCTGTCCTTGGTGCATGAGCTGGCTTTTTTGAGCCCATTCCCTATGGTGGAATTCCTTGCTTAGCCTTGATGCAGTGGGGAGGAGCTTGGTCCTGCTTCAACTTGATGTGCCATGCTTTGCTGACTCCCCATGGGAGGTCGTACCCTTTCTGAGGAGTGGATAGGGGTAGGGGTAGAAAGAAGGTGGGGGAGGGAACGAGAAGAGAGAGGGGAAACTGTGGTTGGTATGTAAAATAAATAATTTTTTTTAAAAAAATTATTTGTTGATTTTCCTCCCTCAGCTTCTCCTCTAACATCCTGATACCTTTTTCTGCCCTTCCACCCCTTCTTGTAGCTTCCTTTCTGCTTTCCTAATGCATGTGCCCTATGAAATGGATTTGCTGTGGGTCCCTGGCAGCTTGCTGCAGAGTCGAGACCACACAGCAGGTCCCCAAACAAAGGTGGCTGGTCCCCAGCCATGTGGTGGCAGGCAGCGGGCCCTGAGAGCAGCCAGTCCCAGGCAGAGATGGCCCCAGTCCCCGAGCCATGGCTGGTCCCTGGCAGGGAGACACACCAAACAAAGGGGGTTGGTTCCCAGCCATGTGTCGGCGGTGGGTGGGCAAGAGAGAGACAGATACACCATGCAGAGTAAAGTTAGACATTTATTTAGTGCTTATGAAAGGGAAGGGAGAGGGACAGAAAGTGGGGAGGGGGAGGGAGAGAGAGAGAAAAAAAAGAGAGAGAAAGAGAAAAATAAAGAGAGAGGGGAGAGAGGAGAGTGAGCAGCTGCCTCTCCGAGGGGGGGGGACAGAGAGAGAGAGGGAAAGCAAGGCTGAGGCTGAAAGCTGGAAGGGAGTGGACGTGGCTTGTCTCTTAAAGAGACAGAACATTACACCCTATAGTCCTCTTCACCTTTCCCCAAAACCTCTTTTTATGCTTATGATCTCCTTTATCATTTTCATAATCTATACACACACTAACTCCCAGTAGACACAAGTAGGGAATTCACCCTGACATTAGTGTCCAGGAAATAAAAAGATTTTCTATTGAGTAGAAATAAAAAACAATTCAGAAAAACATGAGTAGTAAATTCTATGAACAGGAACTCAAGAAAGAGGGCATCAGATCCCTTGGAGTTGGAGCTATATATGGTTGAGAGATGCCTGCTATAGGTGTTGGAAATTGAACTTGGATCTTCTGGAGAGTATTTTGTGCTCTTAATTCCTGAACCACATCTCTAACTCTTGGTTCCTTAATTTTTAATTAATACACAATAGCTGTATCTGTCTATGGGGTACCACTTGACAATTGGATACTTTGTATACAACATGTAATGGTCAAATCAGGTTAACTAGCACTGGTAGTTTCTCAAACATTAATCATTTATTTATGATGGGAACTTTCAAACTTCTTTCTTCAAGTTATTTTTTAAGATTTATTTTTTTATGTGCACAAGTGTTTTGCCTTCATGCACATCAATGTACTATATACCTATAGTACCACAGAGTCCAGAAAAGAGTATACAATTCCCTGTAGCTAGAGTTACAGATGATTATGAGCCACATTTGGTGTATGCTTGGAACCAAACCCAGGCCCTCTTCAAGTGCAGCATCTCTCTAGTCCTCTTCTATTTATTTTTTTAACATACAATCGTTATTATGCAGAGTCGCTCTGCATTGTTACAGAACATGACAACTTATTTTCCCTACCTAACTACATGTTGGTACAGGTTATTCAGTCTTCTTTTCTCCTCCTCCCCTTACAAATGCATCTCTTTTATTTCACAGTAATCACACATCGAAAGCTACTAAACACTGAAATTGTAAGGCAGTGTTCTCTGAAGTGAAGCACTCCCTTCAGGAGGGAGGAGAAGAGCCATGAAACTCAGGGGGTACACAAAAGGTCACATCTCTGGCAAAGCAGAAACTTGGAAGATTCTGGAAGGCCTCTCCCCAGAGGCAAAATCTCTTGGGCTGACCAATTGCCTGTAAACTGTGCAGAGAATTGTTGGGCTCAGCTTCCATAAGTGTTGCTTGTGTTGGGGTTGGCTTTTGGGCAATGTTGCTGTTTTTGAGTCTCTCTTGCTACTTGTCAGTAATCCTAGCACACATGCCTGTTAGTAGCTCTATTGCAAATTCATTGCTTCAAGAGGTTGGACTTCGGTGTAGTTACTTTGTTCTGCAGTAGATTCCATTCCTGGAGTGAGTAGATGTGTATGTTGTGTCGTTCCAGAACGGGCTCGAATGTAAGGGAAAACTTAAAGGGAAATTCTCTGTGCTACTATGTGGTGCCCACCCGTCAAGGAAGAGATCCAGGAGCACAGACCACGATAAACAAGCCTTCTGGGTAGATAGAGAAGGTAGGACACCCCACTCTTTAAAAAAGATACAACAGCTGAGATCTCTAATCCAGGCTTTGGGTGGCACTTGATACAATAGAAGAAAACAGGAAGCAAGCTATAGATAAACAGCAGCTTTACAAATTTTTCTACCTCAGAGATCCATAAAGGATGCCCCAGGAGCCTTGCAGTCTTGAAGAATTCCTGTCATGCATGGGTGACCATCTTGTTTTCTAACACAATACCACCACAAAGAGGTCTGAGCCTGTCTTTTTTTTTTTTTTTTCTCATCCGGATGGTACTGTGGTTTATTTAGACTAAAGCTGCATATTATACTCCCTTCTTCCCACTTTTTTCTTTCCTGTGCACAGCAGAGCTGCTTAATTACTAGGAAGAAAGCTGAGCTCCCGCAATGGTAAACCAAGTCGCCCTAAAAAGTCCTTTTATCATTCTTATTCCTTTTGTTACCCTTGCTTCCAAATGCTCTCTTTGAAGCATATTGTCTTAACAGTAGCAGCTGTTGTTCTGAGCACCTTCCATTAGCAATCACAACACCACGGAACAGCAACAATGAGATGTGGCTCCAGGTGGTGAAGAATCTATAATCCTACATACTTCAGGAAGTAAAGAAAGGTCCAGGCAGTGGCTGGGGGATGGATTCTAGTTGACAGAGTGCTTGACTACCATATACGAGACTCTGAGTTTTATCTCTAGAGCCATGTGAACTAGATTTTATGGTTCATGTCTGAAATCTTAGCACTTGGGAGGGGCAGGCTCGAGGATCCTTAGTTCCCGGTCATACTGATGCCTCTGAGAAATATCAGAAGGTGATTTAGACAGCGTGCGTGCACTGCAGGAGGTCAGGAGTGGTCCAGGTCAGAAAGGAAGCTTTCATCAATTACAAGAGGCTTAGCCTGGTTCTGATTGACAGCAACATAACTTAGAGTGCTTCTTATTCCCAGAAATGATGCCTCAGTTGAGGAAATGCCTCAAGAGATCCAGCTGCAAGGCATTTTCTTAATTAGTGATCAATGGGAGAGGGCCCAACCCATAATGAGTAGTGCCATCCCTGGGCTGATGGTCCTGAGTTCTATAAGAAAAAAAAAAAAACCAGGCTGAGCATGCCTTGGGAAGCAAGCCAGTAAGTAGCATCCCTTCATGGCCTCTGCATCAGCCTCTGCCTCCAGGTTTCTGTCCTGTTTGAGTTCCTGTCCTGACTTCCTTCAATGATGAACAGCAATATGGAAGTGTAAGTCAAATAAACCCTTTCCTCCCCCACTTGCTTTTTGGTCGTGGTGTTTTGTCACAGCAGGAGAAACCCTAAGACAGACTCTCTTTTCACTAACTATTCTTAAATGTGTATATGTATATACATATTGTTATAATTTTCCTAAAAATAACCTGCTCAATCTGTGTAATGTTACTTGTATATATGTATAGTTTCAGGGCGGACTGTTTGGTACTGGATAATTAGCTATTGTGCTCTTCCCTGGAGAAGACCCTTTCTCCCACTCTCAGCATTCCTTAGTTGTCTGGAGTTCTATGTGTAGGGTTGAGGCCTCCGGGGCTTTCCCTGTTCTCTTTGGCATGTCCATTGCTATTGTTCTTGTTCTGCTCATGTTTAAGCAGTTGGATATAATGGTTGAAAAAAATTAGTTGAGCTTGTGTGTGTAGTTCATATCTGTAATCCCAGCACTTGGAAAACTGAAGCATGAGTTCAAGGTCAGTCTAGGCTACAATGATGAAGTCTAGGCTTTCTTGGGATGCAGTATAAGACTCCATCTCAAAGAAACAGGCTAGCATCTTTTGGACCCATAAAGATTTATTTTTTGTGAGTCCTCAGTTTTAGATACAATAACTTTACAAACTAAAGTTTCTTTTTGAAAACTCTGTCTTTAAATTGGGAGTCATCACCAGGAAAGGATTTTATAATCAGTATAAAATAAAAGGGAAAAGTCTTTGTATAATTATGTGTTTAACTTTTTTTCTGATACTTTTATGCCTTGGGGCCTTGATTGGGAAGGATTTCTCTCTAAACTCACCCCAGGGCTGCAGAACTCCTGCAGATAACAGCTTGTCTTGCTCTGTGTCTTTCTTTCATATGCAAATCAACCAATCCAGGGCCCCTATCTCCAACTCCCTTCTTTATGGAATTTACAAACCAAACCAAGGTCCTAAAGCACCTTGGTTCTAGACCCCAAGAGATGGCATTAATAGCTCAGCGCCCACTGAAATAAATGATCAATCTAGTTAATTCCAAGATACTTCTGTCTTCCCTCCTATCCCTTCTTACAATTCCAATGTGGGCCCCTTTCCACCCCATGACTGACTGACCAGGCACCCTTACAGAATTAAGGCGAGAGCACTATCAGAGACACTTGCTCTAGACACTTGCCCCATGACTGACTGACTAGGCGTCCTTACAGAATTAAGGCAAGAGCACTATTAGAGACCCTTGCTCTAGAGCAGCCATTCTTGGGTTTTATGTGCACTTTCCATAAAGCTCTTTCCTTCTAACATGAGAGGAAGATGGAAATTTCTGACTGGCCCAAGCTTAATGTATGGGAAAATTCTGGGAAGTGAAATCCACCAGTAAGTTTTCCAGAGGATTCTGATACAGTATGAAGCTAGAGGAACAGTATTCCCTATAGTCTCATGGTGTTTCTTTATGTAAGTATAGATTTTAATAAATCATGCTTGTACCATTTTCATCTATCTATCTATCTATCTATCTATCTATCTATCTATCTATCTATCTATCATCTATCTATCTATCTATCTATCTATCTATCTATCTATCTATCTATCTATCTATCTATCTATCTATCTTTACTTGGTTGTGGGAATGGAACCCAAGGTGTCATGCATGCTACTCAGACTCATCATACTCATTTTAATATATGTAGTATTTCCATTTCATTCAGTCCTATGTACTTTATGATTCATATTTTTATTAGTTAATATTTTGGGCTGGAGCATGGAACCCAGATCCTCAGGAATATGAAGGAAAGGCTTGACCAGAGCTACGTCCCCTGCTTTGCTCATGTCCTTTTCTTAGTTGGGTTCCTGTGATTTCTTTTCACTTTCCAATGTCTTTTTAATCTCCTGCAATATTTTTGATCATTAAGACTTTCCTTCATGGTTTCTGTGCACAAATTGGAATCATTTCCTGACCTTTAAGGCAAACTTTGTAAGCTATTGCTGTTATGCTTTTCCCACAGGTCCCTGGCAGCTTGCTGCAGGTCCCCAGGGTCGAGGCCACGTGGGCGGGTCGCCAATGGTTCCAGCCATGTGGTGGCAGCAGTGGGCGGGAAAGAGAGAGAGATTCGCCATATAGAGTAAATTTGAACATTTATTAGGTGGGTTATGGAGGGGAAAGTCAAAAGGGGACGGGGGAGAGATAGAGAGAGAGAGAGAGAGAGAGAGAGAGAGAGAGGAAGAGAAAGGGGAGAGGAAGAGAGAGGGGGAGAGAGGCTGACTCTCTGAGAGGGGGGACCAAAGAGAGAGAGAGTGGGGGTCTGAGGCTGGAAGCTGGAAGGGAGTGGGCGTGGCTTGTCTCTTAAAGGGACAGAACAATCATTACATTCCCAGCTCTTTTTTTATAATAAAAAGTGGGGGGATTAGGCACCACAGGTTGAAGGAATTGGGTCGGCAGATTCTCAAGACTGCTTCCGGCTTATCTGTGGGCGTCATCTTTGGGGGGGATCTGAGAAGGCTGGGTGCTGGCCACATCCTGGCATAGTTGGTCTCTGGTAGGGCCCACCAAATCATCCACTTCATCCAATTCCTGTTCACTCTCTCTGTGTGTGTGCTCATACATGTAACTTAAATGCACCTATGCTTAATGTTATAATTGTTCATTGCATCTCATTTCAGACTACAAAAACAATAAGTCTTGTGTTTTAAACTGGTATGTACTTTTAAGTCTCAAAAAATACTTTATATTTAATCCAACCCTCATTTAAGATATATTAAGCTGTTCTCTACTTTTGTCAGTTCTGCCTTTAACCTTCTATTGCAAACAGTTTCTTCTTCTTTCTGTCTTTTTATGAGTTTAAATATTACCAGTGTAAATCTTACCTGTTAAGTTGAGAGCCAATGTGGTCAAGCTCAGACCCAGCTCTCCAGGCAGATTCTAAAATGTAGTTATACCTAATAAACAGCCCTCAACTGCTCAGAGATCTAGGAAATATGGCATTTATTAAAAAAAACTTTTCATAACAAAAAGAGACAGGTTGGCTCCTAACAACAGAACTCTACTTCCTCCAAAGAAGACAGAAGATAAATGGACACAGAACAACGTCCATCCGCAATTCACTGCAACTGCCAAGTGCTAAACATTGGGCAAAACTGCCTTTCATCTAAACTGAAGATCTCCTGATGTGGACAGAATCGCTGGAATCGACAGCCTAACTGCTCAGGTCTTGGTAGGCCTGTCTTCCTACAGATTTCTTAGCCCACAGGATCTTCTGGAGCCTGGCAGGCCCTGCACTAAACAGCAAAAGGCAAATGCAACCTTCAGCAACCATGGATGATCCTAAAGAGTAGCAGCTCTGGGTGCCAAACAAGTAAGTTCTCTTTCATTTTTTAATCAGTAATTCAAGTAAAATTTTATCCTTCTCAAAGATCTCTGATGCAGTCTAATAGCTGAGAGGTTTTGTCAGTTTAAAAGGACAATGTCATCAAACAGGTTTCAGATCAAATTTCTCTCTCATGATGCCTTCCATAGTCTTAAAAATACTTTTCATTATGCAAAAATATCTGTCACAATCATTCTAACATAAATATGCTACTGTTTTTACAATGTATGTGTCTAAAACTTCTGTTTTCACAAACCCAAAGAATTCTTGTGAGTTCCAGAGAGCCGAATTGAAGGATCCACCTTAAAACAGGTCAGATACATCCCCCTCAATCCCCTGGTCCTAAATTTTTTTCCTTAATTTAACTTTGTTCTTTGTTCTGCCAATACTTCAAACAGGTATAAGAGACACCAGACATTTCCATACCACAAACACCGGACAAGAGCAAAGAGACCAGCTATGCCAGGATGGGGCCAGCACCCAGCCTTCTCAGATCCCCCCAAAGACGACGCCCACAAATAAGCCGGAAGCAGTCTTGAGAATCTGCCGACCCAATTCCTTCAACCTGTGGTGCCTAATCCCCCTGCTTTTTATTATAAAAAAGAGCTGGGAATGTAATGATTGTTCTGTCCCTTTAAGAGACAAGCCACGCCCACTCCCTTCCAGCTTCCAGCCTCAGATCCCCACTCTTTCTCTCTTTGGTCCCCCCTCTCAGAGAGTCAGCCTCTCTCCCCCTCTC
>PVIU01012674.1:0-33941 GCA_004026605.1 Ondatra zibethicus | reverse complement strand
GGGGACCCGCGGAAAAAGCATAACAATTGCTATCACATTTTGAAAGTGAGCTTCTCTATTACACTCTCAGGAATGCAAGTGCAGGCTCAGTAATAGAGAGAAACACTTCCTCTACATTTTCTTCTGGGCACCTTCCTTGCCTCACTGGGCCCAGGCCCTGGACTCCACAAGAACCACAGGTTTAACTGAGGAGAAATTGCGTTTTCAAACTCTAAGTCAGCTTCATATGGTGTCACACGCCTCTAATCTGAGCATTCATAAGGCTAGCCTCAGCTACATAGAAAGACACTGTCTCAAGAACAAAACAACAAAAGAGGCAAACAAAAACCCCTCTGTGTCAATGACCAAATTTCCAGTGCCTTTTATGACTTCATCTATTCATTTCTGTCCCATAAATCAAAGCAACTAGCCTCTTCCTTAAAGTGAGGTATTTCGAAAACTTAGGAGATATGAGCCATGCTCATGATACTACTTATCTCCTGCTCAAAGCACCAAAGAGCAATACCTGTATATTTAAATGCAATCCTTTTCCCCCAAGTAATCAAAAGTTATCGCACTTCACCAGATGTTGAAACAAATTTATCCAGACTAACATCATCAATGTAACATTACCTGTTTCTTACAAATAAAACAGAAGAGATTTTTTTTTCTTCCCTCTGCTTGCATAACTGAATGTTTAAATTTCTCATCCACATGTAGTGACACCATTGCCTCTACTTCATTTATTAGGTAAACAATTAGCATGTGAAGGGCTCATGTACAAATGTACATAAATGTTCCCTAATCACTGTATTGCCTTACTTATTTGGATCCAAGTACAAGAGTCATTGTGGCAGTTGAAAAGAAAATGGCCCCCAAAGGGATTGGCACTATTAGGAGGTGTGGCTTAGTTGGAGTGGGTGTAGCCTTGTTGCAGGAAGTGCATCACTCTGGAGTTAGGCTTTGAGTTCTTATATGTGCTCAAGCCATGCCCAGTGTTTCAGATCACTTCTTGTTCCCTATGAGTCAAGATGTAGAACTCTTAGCTCCTTTTTTAGAGCCATGTCTCCCTGCATCACCTTGCTTCCCACCATGACAATAATGGACTAAGCCTTTGAACTGTAAGCAAGACACCACAATTAGATGTTTTCCTTTATAAGAGTTGCCATGGTCATAGAGTCTCTTAACAGCAATAGAAGTCCTAAGACAGTCGTTAAAAAAAGAAAAAGAATTACATGCAACTTTACAGTTTTGTCATGATTAACATTTCCCTTCATCCAAATCTTGACTGAGGCATTCATTGCAATTCAGATATATATTTAAATGTGTGTTACCAATTTGATGCCCTGAAGGGTTTTCCCACAGCTGTTCTGTTGATTTCGACAACAAAATAGTGATTTAGTCATCATTTATTATCCATTTGTTTAGATTTCCAGGCATTTGGAATTATTCCCTCAGAAAAAAATAACAAAAACTTACTCATTTTTATATCTGCGCAATATTTCAACCTGTATTATAGTATTGTTTGTCTTACCATAGATTTTCATATATAGATGCCTTGACTTATTCATTTGTACATAATTCAAAATGTACCCACCAAGTAAACATATTTTAGTTTTATTGGTGTTTTATGTTTGTGTTTTCCAGAACAGTTAAATTTTGTAGTGATTGAACTAATTTAGGCTAATTTATGGGTTAAAATACTGACATATGGGAAAGTCACTTATTCCTCCATGTGAATTCAACAAAGGCCTCAGCCACATCATGCATAAAATATATTTGAAACAAATATAATATTTAAGGTTAGCTTTCAATTGAGATCAAAATAAATAATTTACTAAGACAAAAAGCCTCCAAATGTTTCCTAAGGAGTCTCAAATTCCAACAGAAACATGAGGAGCAAAGAAGTGAGATGGAACTACAGAGGGATCCAAACACCTTTCAGAAGCTTAGTGAGATAACCACAGGAAAGCCATCTGACCTCCCACGTCCACATTTTCTCCCTTTATGTAATGTACTGAACCCCAATGGCACAAGCCTTCTATTACATAAAAATAACTGGATCTTTTCTCCTCCTCCATGCCAATACCTTGGTCACCTGTGAGAAAAGCATAATGTTGGCACCACACTAGATACCAAAAGGTAGGGTGGTATAATTGCTCCAGAAGCAAAGTGGTTTGGGATGCCTCCTAGCCTGAAGAGCACAACCATTCATCACCCTGGAAGCTCTTGTCTGGTCAGTCCATTTGTGATTCTGAAAGGTTTTTAGCCCTCTAACAAAACATTCCCACTGATATCCCTTCAGCAGAAGGTATGTGGCTTTATTTCACCATGTGGTGAAATTGAAATCTACTCCTAAAATCATGACTCTCCACCTTGTTGTACAATCACAACAACTGGGGAACTATATCAGGGTCAAGCTATAGCTGAAACTCAGACATAAAGAGTTTTCCTAGCATGTGTGGAACCCTAAGTTTAATCTCCAATATAACAAACATACACACACAAACACGCTCACAAAACTAGAGGTTCTGATACTCTGATATTGTTCTAGAGTATAAACCTAGGTTCCAAGATTTTGGAAAACTTCTAGATCATTCCAAAGGCAGCTAGACTCCAAAGTCATTGTTGCAAGGATGTAGTACAGTGATAAAAAACTAGCCTCGGACCATTCCTCAGAATGGCTAGTGACACAAATGTGGAAGGAAAAAAGAAAATGCCTGGAAGGAGGTCTGAAGGAGAAATGTATGCACTAAAGGAAGGCTAAGCAGGTACAAAGGCAATCTCCAGTATCTTTATCCCTCAGGTGCTGAGCAAATGCATCCTGCCGGTAGCACGGAGACTCTGGGCAGGTGGCTGACTACCTTGCTTGGTTCCTGGCTTCACCAGAGCCCCGGGGACATGGGCAATAATCCTGTGCAAAGATGGGTCTGTTTTCCATCTGGCTTTCTGCTACCTCTCCCTAAACACTGCCTGTCATGGGGATGTCTAAAGGGGCATACTTTCTGTTTGCCACACTGGGTTTGGCACATGTCCTCTGGGATGCAGCTGAACGTCACAGGACAGCAGCCAGGCTCCCCTGCAGGCCCCTTGATTTGGTAGCCAGTGGACCTTAGTCAGAAACAAATGATTGCAGTTTCCAAGCCGACACTTTATTTGCCTTTCCTTGCAAAACAGGTTCCCAGGCAGTTTAAGAGAATTGATCTCGTGAAGGCATTTCTTTGCTTGAGGTACTTAATTAAAAGCAGTTGCTTGAAAATACAAGTGATAGTATGTGAAAATGACAAACCATAAACTCCAGGACACTCAGGCAGGCATCTTGTTTTATACAGCACTTTGACATTTAGCAGACACTTCTCTACACTCCAGCTCATTTAGAGCTGCTTTGGGAACATCCTCCTCTAAGGTGGATAAACTACTGTCTCCCTCTGCTCACAAAGATACGACTCTGAGTGGTTTAGTGAGTGAGTGGTCTAAAGTATCACAGCTATTGTACTGGTCCTAGGTATATCTGTATTGGATGTATTATATTATAGTGTCCTTTTCCTACTCCTCTATGTGTAGGTACAGTCAATGGAAGGAACTGGAGAAAGAGCAAGCTGGACCAGCCCTCTCTACTTCTAGTGGTCTCCCCTGCAGCATGGTGTGCCTTCTCCTTGCTGGGCAAACCTGTTCCAGGAACAGCTTTCCAAATGCCCCTCTCTCCCTCTATTTTTGTGCTTCCCTGCCATGGCTAACTTCTGAGTTGCCAAGTGGCTTCTATGGCTTCAGAGCAATTTCTTTACCGGATTGACCAGCTCTCCGCAGTAAAGTGCTCTGAGTTAAACACTAGAGAGGGTTCTGTTTACTGGCTAGACTCTATCAGGCAGGACCCTGACAGCAAACAGATGGTACACTCAACAGGGCCACCAGAGAACTGAATGAAGACACTGTTCACATGGATGTGGGCAGGAGAATCACTGAAGCCTTGCATCCCTTGGGCCAACAAGAGCATGGGGAGGAGGGTCCATAACTAAAGGAGACATATGGTTTTGGAAGAGGAATCTCGGAACACAGCCACCACTACATCCTTCCAAGCAAGGAGGGGTAATGAATGCACTTCTCTCTCCTCTACCCTCCTGTCTCCTGGTAGTACCTCTGGTTGACCAAAGCCAGTTTTTAGTCTGAGGACAAGAGTGGTGCAGTCCACATATGTCAGCCTTCAGGGACAGAGTCTAGGAAAAGGAGAGGGGAGGACTGTTTGTGTGCCTGAACCTGCACCTGTCAGGGCCTAGGAAACGCAGGAGCAAATTGGAGGTCCAGACTGACTGATTGAAACAGCCAGTGAAGAACTGAATTAGGGGGCCAGAGAGATGGCTCAGAGGTCCTGAGTTCAATTCCCAGCAACCATATGGTGGCTCACAACCATCTGTAATGAGATCTGGCACCCTCTTCTGGCAAGCAGGCATACATGCAGACAGAATATTGTATACATAATAAATAAATACATTTAAGAAAAAAGAACTGAATTAGGACCACCAACCTTATAGTTTCAGGTCTCAAGTTCCTTTTGCTTCCCAGGATTGATTAGACATGAGAAATACAATACATAAATCTTATCTTAGGACTTGGGAGGCAGCTCAGAGTTGAAGCACTTACCTAGTATGCCCAAGGCCTTGGCTTCCATTCTCAGCACCACACAATAATACCAACAATAGTTACTATTATCATTTTTCTCTGAGGCAGGTTTCTCTGTGTAACAGTCCTGGCTGTCATGGAACTCGCTCTGTAGACCAGGCTGGCCTTGAACTCACAGAGATCCACCTGCCTCTGCCTCCCAAGGGCTGGGATTAAAGGTGTGCACTACCACTGCCTGGCTCATTATTATTCTTATCCTTGCTGACGAAGAAAGCTTTACTCTGTTTTGAGAAACAACCATTTATTAGAATGAATAAATACAATAATGTGCAAAGGAGGGGATAGAAGACAGAACGTATTCAATATTTAAGCTACCCAGACTTTTAAAATTTTAATGGACAAATTATAACTGAATAAATTAATGGATACAGTGGGATATTTTGATATATGTATACATTCTCAAATGATTAAATCAATGAATTAACATATCCATCATTGCACATACTTATTATTTTGTGTGAGAATATTTGAAACTTACTCAGCAATTCTTAAATATTCAATACATTATCTTTAATTATAGTTACTCTGTAATACAGTAGTTCCACAATGCTTATTTTTCCTACCTAACTAGAACTTTGAACTTTTAAACTAACATCTCCCATCCTCACCCACTCCTTTCTCCCAAATACTGATAACCATCAGTTCATTCTCTGTTTCTAAATTGATCTTTTTGTTACCTTAGACATAAGTATAAGTTATTTGTCTTTCTGCATCTGGCTTGCAGTCTATTCATCTTTGTGCCAAACTAAAGCATTTCCTTCTTTTGTAAAGCTGAATGATGCCACACTTTAAATACATGCGTTCCTTAAGGGACACTCAGCTTGTTTGTGTATCTTGACTATGGTGAACAATGCTACAATGAACATAGGCAATTCAAACTTTCATCTGTGATCTTGTTATGCTCAAACATTCTCTGGGCATGGTGCCCTTTGCATGTTGGTAGATTTCTAAGAATAACTGTACTTTGACTGAGGGAATTTTAGGTAATACTGATTGTTTCATTTTACAATGAATATTGTTTTCATTATGTCTATTGTAAAGTGAAGTGTGTGTGTATGAATGTATGGAATGTGTATTTGTGGCGGTGGTGCCCGTGTGTGCACTCGTGGAGGTCAGAGATCAGGTGTCTTTATCACACTTTGTTTGTTTGTTTGTTTGTTTATTTATTTATTTCTGATCTTTCTTGAAATTTAACTTTTTATTGATTCTTTGTGGATTTCACAGCATGCATCCTGATCCCACTCATCCTCCTGTCCCTTTGCATCTGCCCTCTGCCCTTGCAACCTCCCCCCAAGATAAAATAATATTTAAAAGAAAAGAAAGGAAAAAGAAAAGAAAAGAAAAATCCCCTCCTGGAATCTGAAGTGTGACACAGTGAGTCACACAATATACTCTTATTTGAGACAGAGTCTCTCACTGAACTTGAGCTTACTGATTGGCTAGACTGTCTGGCTACTTAGTTCCCGGGATGCAGCTGTCTAAGCCTCCCAGCGCTGGCATTACAGCTGAAGGCTGCCCTGCCTGGATTTTTACAGGAGTTATAGGGCACTCAGGTCCTCACGCTTGCATAGTAAACACTTTATTCATTGCCCCAAAGACTTCGTATTTCATAGAAACGCTGCATTAGTTGTAGGGTTTAGAAAAGAATGATTTTGGGGGACAACTATACTATCAGCTTTTCAATCTCCTTTCTTTTTGGTGGGACAGTAGGGTTGAGACAGATCCCCATTCTGTACTCCAGGCATACTGAACTCACTATGTAGACCAGATTGTACTCAAAGTTCTAGTGATCTGCCTGGCTCTGCCTCTAAAGCACTGGTATTATAGGCTGTGCACTATGCTCTGCTCTCTTTTCTTTATTATAAACAACATTTCTGAGTTTTAACAAACAGGGTGCTTCCTTGTTTCACAGGCAAGGAAACCTGAGCATCAAAGGGCAATATCTTCTCCCAGACTTTCCAGCAACTTGGAGAGAGAGTTGGAATTAGCCCAAATCTTCTGTCCCCCCTTCACACCAGAAACTCTCCTGACCCAGTCACACATCCTTAACCAGCTCAAGGCCAAGGCTGATTCTGAATCTGCTGGAACACTAGTCACTGTCTTTTCCCCTAAAAAGCTTCCATTAGACAAATAGCTCTTCAGATAGCAGAGGCACAGAGAGGGAGGGGCCAGGGAAGGACTGGAGCTTGAACTGTTAGGAAAAGGAAGCACAGAACCGATTGACAAACAAGGCTGGCAGGGCAATGGCTAGAGGCATATGAGCATTTAACAACCAACACACAGAAAAATAAATATTCAAAACAGTGACCTTCCACTGCTGTTCCCTCGCCAAATGCATTGGAGTTTTTTCTCCTCACTAAAACTAACATCTGTGCAGCCATGATGGACTGGGGCTTTCGCCAGACTCAAAGTGCTTTATTGTTTTCTGTGCACTGTGAAGTCGCCCCACCCCCACCAGACAGTGGGGGAGGGGTCTTTTATAGACACATGCTTTGTCTCAGGAGTAAAGTTAAAAAAAACAAAAAAAGGATTGCTTCATGTTCTAGACTAGATCACAACTGATAATGCTGGAGGAATCGCCAGGGAATGCTTCTTGTAATTTGATTGGAGCCTATTTCAGTGAGTTCACTGTGTTCCTGTAGGTCTGAGTCTTATCAGTATGGCTCAACGGGGTATTCTTAAGTGGCAGAATGCTCAGGAATGGAGTTCAGAGTAACCTAAGAACAGCAAGAGAAAATGAAATGTGGGGGAGAGGAAGGGCAACAGGGAAAAACAACAAGTACCTTTGTCTGGTAAAGCTCTGCTCATTGTGCACAAGGCTGAACACTCAGCTGTCTAGAATCTTGACATTACAGAATATTCTAATGACTACAAACTGAAGCATAAAGAAATGCCAAATGAACAAAATGCCTGCTACTTCTTCCCATTTCCACTTTTCTGCCTCCCTCATACATACTTCCTTTCTCCTGATTCCCCAGAGCATTCCAGCACAGGCTGCGTTCTATACTTTAGAGTTCCCTCTCAAGCTTCAAATTACCTGCTCCTCAGCTGTCAGCAACATTCCCTCTCCTTGAGGGCCCTGTATTGGCAGAAATAACCTTTGAACTCCTTTCCTGCCATTTTTGTTTCTATGCTTCTCATGATTGAGAAAATTAGGGCCATCTTTGCACTTATTGAGAAGGTGATAGGGCTAATGGAATTCAGATATATTAGACTCTCTGAAAATATTGACACTTCTACAAATAGACTTTCAGAGTGAAGCCAGGCAAGCATGGCAACTTACCTTCAGTAGCTAGAAACTATGTGCAAAGTAGAAGGAGGGGCTAGGGAGATGGCTCAGCTGTTAAGAGCACTTACTACTCTTTCAGTGGACGTGGATTCAGTTCACAGCGCTACGTGGTAACTCACAACTATCTGTAAGTCCAGTTCCAGGGGATCAGACACCATCTTCTAGCTTCCTGGGGCATCAGGCACATACATGATGCACAGATATACATGCAAACAAAACACTCATACATATAAGTAAAAATTAATTTAAAAACTCCATAAAGTTGCCATCTGACCTACACATGTGGACCCCTAACACATGCACAATAATAATCAATAAATAAACTTAATTAAAGAATTAAGCTATGGTAGTTTGAATAACAATAGCACTCATAGACTCATAGATTTGAATGCTTGGTCACCAGGGAAGGCTACGACTTGCGAGATGGTCTTATTAGAAGAAGTGTGTCACTGGGCATGAGCTGTGAGGTTTAAAGCTCATGCCAACCCCAGAGTCTTTCTCTTCCTACTGCCTGCAGATCATGATGTAGAACTCTCAGCTACTTCTCAGCCGCATGTTGCCTGCATGCCACCTTACTCTCTGTCATGCTCCTCACCATAATGATAATTGACTAAACCTTTGAAACTGTAAGTAAGCCTCAATGAAATTCTTTCTTATATAAAAGTTGCGTTGGTGATGGTGTCTCTTCACAGCAAAATAACACTGACTAAGACAGAAGTTGGTACCAGGAGTGAACTATTGCTGTGATAGTCCTGACCATGCTGCTTGTTACCAGAATGTGGACTTTGGTATTTTGAATTAAGAAAGCAATTGAATGCTTTAAGCGAGGCTTAATGGGCCATACTAATAGGTGCATGGGAGACAGTGTGCTGAGGGTAAAATAGATTATAATGGCCCAGCTCAAAATGTTTCAGAGGAAAAGAATATTAGAAAGTGGCCTAGAGACCAGTCTTGTGATAGTTTGGCAAAGAATGTGCTGCTTTTGGCCCTTGTCCCAAAAATTTGCCTGAGGCTAAGTTGAAGAGTTATGGATTAATGGCATTGGTAGAGGAGATGCAGTGTTTGGAGTTTGCCCAGGTGTTTTTTGGTCTTGCTTTGGTCCAGTATTTCCTCACCATGTTCCCTTTCCTTTCTTTTAGAATGATAATGTATATCCTGTGACACTGTATGTTAGAATTATGTGATTTACTTTTTAATTTTTATTTTACAGGGGGTTACAATTAACAGATTGCCATCAGTTTCAGAAAAAGATTTAAACTTTGGACTTTGAAACTATTATAGACCATGGGGACATTTGAAGTTGGACTGAATGCCCTTTTTTACATTATGATATGGCTACAAGCTTATGTGGGCCAGGGAGTGGAATGTGGTGATTTGGATGTGAATGGGCTCCATAGGCTTATAGATTTGAGTGCTTGGTTACTGGGGAGTGGCACTATTTGGAAGGTTTAGGAAGTGTGGCTTTGTTAGAAGAAGTGTGTCACTGGGAATGGGCTTGAGGTTTCAAAACCCATGCCAACCCCAGAGTCTCTCTTCTTTATTCTGCCTGTGGATCAGGCTGCAGAAATCTCAGCTGCTTCTCTAGCACCATGTCTCCCTGTGTGCCACCATGTTCCCTGCCATGCTGATAACGGACTAAACTTCTGAAACTGTAAGCAAGCCTCAATTAAATGCTATTTAAAATAAAAGTTGCCTTTGTCATGGTGTCTCTTCACAGCAATAGAACACTGACCAAGAAGGGGCCAAGAGGTAGATGTCAATTGATATTCAAGGAGCTGACTGTGGAGTTATAAGGTTCAGGTCTCAAACTGGCCACCCTCTTGGGTGACTAAACAAGTTACTTATGTTATCTGCCTGTTGCCAAACCTTAGTCTCCTCATCTTGCACACTATGGATAATTACCTTTAAAAACTGTTTAAAAAACTTTTAAGGTAATTATTGTGGGATTTTATGTGAAATCCTGTATGTATAGCTGCTCTGCAGTACATATTCTCCAGAGTAAGTTATTTTGTAATTCAATGAATGTAATAAATCTGGGTAGAATTCCAGACACAGTGGTAGAACATGGCCCAACTACTAAACTGTGTACTTAGTGTGGCAAGTTCTAGACAGAAATTGATGTTATGAAGGTAAGACACCATTCAGAGAGTCAAGGGCTATTCATCTGGGTTTTCTAAGGCTGACCACTAAAACCATGACTTCAGTAGTGGAATGAGATCAGTCAAGTGTCCGATTTATAACAAATCCTGGAGGGTCTCTTTGGCTCTCAATTTTATGAAGTTAACAAAATAATTGCTCTAGAAAAAGTATTCAAGTCCATACACAAATCCATTAAGGGTACACTTGGTGTGGAGCATTTGACTGGCGTGCATGTGGCCCGGGGTTCCATTTCTAGTATTGAACAACCTAGTACAAAGAGGGCTGGTAAACATGGTCTCTACAGACAGAAATCAAGAAATTAATTGGCAAATAAAAAAATTATCATGTGAAGCAAAATAAGGACATATCACATGTTTTGACATAATATTTGATTCCATTTTATTGGAATTGTAGCTGTTTCCATTGGAGTAATCAAACCGTAGGCAAATATAGAAGCAATGCTGAGCGACACTTCTGCTTCTCCTCTTTCTATCAGCAAAAGAATGATGTGTTTACTGGTCAAATACACACCCTGGGAGCCTCCCAGGGACACCTCTGGTTAACTCCATATAGTGATCCTTATAGCACCATCACTGCATCCTCACACTGGCCTATGCATCACCTTGCGTTTTCGCCTCAGTTTTGGCTTTGAGTGCCTGATATACTATGTTTAGAGCTTCAGATCTTATAGAAGAGTGTGCAGCCTAATGAAAGGGGGCTTCTAAACTTGTAAACCTCTTATTATCCCAATTCCAATAATTCAGACTTGCTTGAAATAGAGCTGCTGTTAAAATCTCTAAGTAGGCAATGCTTAAAAAAAAAGCGTTTTAGGTCTAGGCCGTCCAATGTGGCAGCCATTTGCCATGTGTGATAATAGAGCACTTGAAATGTATTCAGTAAAACTAAGGAAATGAATTTTATTTCATTTTAATTATTTTATTACATGTATTTATTCAGTGGAGGAGCAGGAGTGTTCATGTGGGGGTTGTCAAAAGCCAACTTAATGGTCAGCTATCTCTTTCCACCATGTGGCTCTCAGGGGCTGAAATACGGGTCATCGGGCTTGACAGCAAGTATCTCTATCCCCTAAGTCACCTTTCAGGCCAGATTTATTTAATTTCAGACAACCTAAATTTAGGTAGCCACATGTGACTAGTTGCTCTCATGACATGCAGATTTTGGGACAAACTTCTTTATCTCTACTATATGCCCATTGCACTTTCTTTGTGGTCCTTCTTCCAATAATCCAGAGCCAAAAAGTGATGACATCTCCTAGCCTAGCTAGATACTTGAAACCAGAACTTAAATATATGCCTTCTGCATACAGTTATTTCCTGTATAACCCCTCCTTCATCCTTAAAACTCAACAAAGTGGCAGTGAAATATATTATTCAATTCCAGGGAGTGTGTATATCAGAGAGCATGTGCTATATCAGCATGAAGCCTGTCAGTCCAGAACAGCCTGGTTATATAGGTACTTCTGTCAGCCGCCCTTTACAAATGAGGAACCAAAACTTGAGAGAGATGAATAGCTTGCTTCAAGCAGAGCATGGAGGTGCTCACCTGTAATCACAGCATGCTGGTAACTGATAATGGAGGATTGCTGCACATATAGTCTAGCCAGTATCACATAGCAAGACTCTGTCTCAAAACTAACCAACCAACCAAACAAACAAAACGAAATTGTTTCACTTATCATAGTTAGGAATTAGCAAAGCTGAAATTCAAATTTAGGGAGCCTGGTTTATTAGGGAATTTAGGAGTATTAAGGAAATTAGTGAATCTGTTCAGGATTGGCTTCCCCTTCTAGCTTTTCTAGATTCATCTACTTATCCTTAGCAAACAGCCTCCTCTGAATTTCTATGCTTGTCTCTGTACAAATAGCTTATTACTGATTAGACCAGAATTACTGCTGTACCCTACAGGTTGCTAGGAGACAGAAGCAAGATGAGTAAGCATTATCTCAGGTACTGCAGGGGTCCAAAAATCCCCAGCTATAAAAATAAAGCCAGGAGGAAAATGAAAAGGTCAGTCCCTTCCCCTCCACCCACATGCACGCAGGAATAAGAAACTACCTCAAAGTGGACACAATTTGTTTTGCCTGAAGGTACATCTTAGCTTTCTGCATTGAACCTCATAATGATGTTCTGTCTAAATTCTCCATTACCGTTTCCCATTTCTTTCTGCTTTTACATTGTGTTCAGGAACCTGTTCTAATAACCCATACCTATTTGACTCCAGATGCAACATTCTGGGCCACCCTAGACATAAGCTGCTCTCAAATCCACAGCAATAATCAAAGCTAAATCTCTGAAATCCAGGGACATATCAGGAACCAATTCATCTAAGCATGAAAGGGACATCAGTTTTGATGTGGAAGTTGGCAGACTCTGCATAGAAGGGTACCCAGAAATATTACTAGCTTCAGTTGAAACAACAGATCAGGTATCTTACACCACTCATTTTCATGGAAATACTGAGCTTCAACAAGAAGACATAAGAAAGTTAAAAGAAAGAGGTGGTTGGTTGTTTTGAAATGAAAACCAATCTCAACCAATGATCCTTGATCCCTCAGTAACAGGCATAGATCATCAACCATACAAGCATCTTCTCCACT
This sequence comes from Ondatra zibethicus, assembly GCA_004026605.1. Classification (NCBI taxonomy): domain Eukaryota; kingdom Metazoa; phylum Chordata; class Mammalia; order Rodentia; family Cricetidae; genus Ondatra; species Ondatra zibethicus. The sequence goes on along the minus strand of PVIU01012674.1, from coordinate 21,240 downwards.
CTTTCTCTAATCATTGCTGCATTGTTAAGTATACAATGCTAATTTACTGGGCACTGCTCACATTTGGATTTAGGCTCTCACAGAAAATGGAAAGGAAAGAATTTAGAGCACTGTAGCTTACAAATACACAATTGTTTGACATATTCTTCATCAGGAAGAAAATCTGCCATCTCTGATGCCTATGTGCATACAAATGGTTAGCATACCAAAATATTCCTATCATGGTAGCTTTTAAGAAGCTTGTGGAAATAAAACCAGATAAATCCCGCTACAGGGGAAATTTAGAGGAGAAACAAGTCATCTAATTGAAAGGTAGAAATCTGAGACAGAGATGTCCTACTGAACTACAATTTACATTTGATCAAGTTGGAATTCTTTGTTTTGCAATGTCAGCAAGATAATATAATGTTTGCTCCTTTCCTCCTGTTCATTAGGTGCTATCACTAAGGTAGGACAAACAGCAGTGAGTGGAAGCTCACAGTTAACAATTGTTTCAACAGAAGTCTGAAGGAAATATGAACCATGGGATGGCTCTGGAAAAAAAAAGGCAAACAAGACTAACAGATTGGAAGCATTAGTGAGTTATGGATGAAGGAACAATTATGCCTGGTTCTACTCATTTCTGTTTTCATAGATTGTAACAATCATGAACTGTAGGATTTGGTGGAAAACAGTTAATTTATTTAGCTCAGTTAATAAATACGCAATATTTAGTTGGGGATGTTTCTTTTTTACAAGACCCACATACAAATTCAAATACACTCAGTTCATTAACAATTTGGAATTTTATTTGATTCTGGTAATAATATAGTGACAATGTCACAGGGGAAATTATCTCTTATATCATAGCATTTGGATAGTAAAGGGGAGAGTTTTAGGAGCAAAAGCTGCACAATGACTGCTCATAAACTGTGACAGATTGAACCTCTGAGTTGATTTTTTCCTCTTAAGTCACAAATTGTCTTGGTACTTTCGCAATATATCAATTGCAATCGCAGTGGAAATGACACTTTGACTTAAAATGAAGTGCTATTTCCTTCTCTTAAAAGATTTTCGTGCGTGTAAAGAGAGTGCAGTAATAAGTAGTTTGGGTTTGTATTCAGGCCTGTGAGCTGCCTGCTTAATGGATGCCCATACAACACTTTTAGCTGTACCAGTTAGGAAGCATTCATTATATGCATCCTATAGATAATAACTATCTGATAGCTATTGATTTGCATATGATGTAGTATGTTGAAACAATTAAAATTTAAATTACAAAGAGTATTACTGTAGTATTAGCAATGAAAAATAATGCCATACATTTTATGGCATAAGATTCTTGTATATCTAATACCTACTGGAAATTTCCAATTGTACTCTGGGTATTCGGAATTCAAACTTCTAATGTAAAGTCTATATTTACAACAAGCTTCCTGCTCTTTCTCTGTTCTGTAACTCAGTTAAGGCCATCACCAATCACCGACTTGCCTAATCTAAAAGCAGGTTGTGATCTTTTTTGTTATTGTTGTTCGCTTGTATGTTTTTGAGACAAGGTTTCTCTGTCTGTCCTGGAACTCCCTCTGCAAGCTGGCCTCGCACTCACAGAGATTCATGAAGCAGAGGCAGGTGGATCTCTGTGAGTGCTTTAAAAGGTGTGTGCCACCAACACCCTGCACTGGTTGTGATCTTTATTTTCTCCTTCTTACAGTCTGAGTAGTTCTCCAGCATGCCTGGTCAACTCTACCTCCTCCATGGCATTCAGCAGTGTCCCCTCTCTTCCATCTTCATTATGACTTTCTTCTGTTGAGCTAGCACTTGCTCGTGCCTACATACTTAGAACTCCTTTTGTTTCCAGTGCCATAGCTGGAACCCAGGGCCTGGAGTATGTTAGCAAGGTGTTCTATGCTAAACTGCATGCTTAGCTTCTTAGTGGGTCTGTCTCCAGGGTTGTCCTCACATTGGTCTCAAATTTATGTCTACATTTTTTATCAAGGTTCATCAAGCCATAGGGTCACTTTCTCATCTCTCCAGTCCTTTTTGACCCTTCCCTCGCTTTTGGGGGAAAGCGGGCCTTTTAAAAAAATTGTATTTTCAAGAGCTACTCCCTCTTTTATCAGGGGGGTAAGGTTGACAACAAATACTTGCTAGTGAGCCAGTACATTTCGTACTCACTATTCATGAGTTCCTTTCCTTCAGATCACAATATTGTTTTGCTTCCCCAAGTAAGGTCACAGGTCGGGACAGTCTGTGCATTAAGACTTTCTCATCAGGGTCTTTGTTTTCAGTTTCTTTCAGGGAGCTCCTATAAAATTTTAAAATGTCCTGCTAAGTATTTCTTTTGTTCTGATATTTGGTCTCTGACTTTGGTTTCTAACATAGAGCTCCTAAATCCCTTGGGATTTCCTTGGTAACAGGAGTGTGTTTTATCTGCTAAGATTTTGGATGGGCTTACGGGTGAGGACTGGTCACCAGAAAAGACAGGCCATAAACAGAAGCTTGGAACTCTCAGATTACCATTCCCCAATCCTACAGAAAGAAGTAGGGGCTTAGAAATTGAGTTATAATTGATCATGTATACACAATGAAATATCCATTAAAATCTCAAAAATGCAAGGTTCAAAGACTTCCTGGGTTGGGAAAGACATTCTCATACCAGGTGGCTGCTATAACTCATCTCCACAACAATAGAACCCTTCTAGATCTCACTCTAGGCACCTCTTTACCTGGCTGTCCATCTATGTACATTATCATATGCTTAATAATGAAGCAAAACATGTAAGTGGTAAGCTTATTCCTGTGAGCCATAGAAGCAAATTACTAACTCTGTGGGAACGGCTGGTATAGACCCAAGTTGGCTAGAATTATAGCTGACCTGGGGGTTCACTGCTGTAATTGGCTTTCAAAATGGGGGAAGTCTTGGACTGACACCTTAACGCTTTGGGTCTACACTAAGTGTAACTAGTTAGGTGTCAAAAAATATGATGAGGAAACCCAGTTGGTGGTCAGAGAGCTGGAGAACTGATTACTGTAGGAAAACCTTCCAAATACTTGATGCCAGAAGTGAACTGTGAGAGCAAAGAAACAGTTTCTTTTTAAGTTCATGAGAACTTGTTCTTGTAAAAGAAAGTTTGACAGAATAAATGACATGGAGTGCATTTGGGAAGACAATTCTCTCCATGTTTGTTTTTCTCTGTTTGTTTCTGTATATCTTTCAAGATCTTTTTACTAGACTAACTGTCTCAGGGTTTTTGATTGACAGTGTCTTAGATGATGGAAATAATGTCTCCCTTTAGCGATAAGGCCAGATTTTTGTCTGCCCCATTATAAGAAAGGTAATGTCTTTCCTTTGGAGCAAAGGTCAGTAATGAACCGTGATTCACTGACCATTTATAAAGATTTAAGTTCTCTAAGCTTAGGATGCCTCTCTTATAAGTGCAGTCCCTTTTCTACTCTGTGAATACTGATGTTTTAGCTACCACAGTTGCTGTGAGAAATTAACTATTCTCCACATTAAGCTACTTATAAGTAGAGTAAATTCACAGACCTTTCACAGTTATTGAATCTGCTATCTTGGAAGAACATGATCTATAGCCATATCTGGAGTCAGGGTTATCCAGTTGCCTAGCAAAGCTAAGCTGAGCATTATATCAGATGGTTAATGGTAGTGATCTTAGGTTGGGTGTATGGATTTGTTTGGATATGTGAAAATAAGTTGTTCATTAACCTCAAAGTCCACTTTTCTCAAAGGCTTTAGCTAACTAAGTAACAGGATCCAATATGGGACCATCCTCACAGTTTATCCAGTTGTAATCCCCACAGAATATATGCTGCTTTTAAACAGGTCTTTTAAATGAATGAAACCTAAAATCAAGATTTTTAAAATAAAATTCCCTGATTAATAAATGCTGAGAACTAATTCACCTTTTAAGTAGCACACACTACATTAAAGTAAATAAAAACCTATCGCTATGTGCCACTAATACAACAGAACAGATGCAAAATTTCTCAGGTCTTGTGAGTTACTTGCACACAGCACAGTGTCAAAAGGAAATTAAGGATTAAAGTATGGCACCATGCAAGATAAAATGGATTAGGATCATTAGATGTTAGTAGACAGCATTATAGCAAGGGGGCAATAACTATTGCATAGGGGAGACATTCTTGATAGGGCTATTTTTTCTCCCTAAATATTATTGGAAAAGTCTTTTATGCCTGCTTCCTTTTTACTCATTTTCCTTAATTATAGGCTTCACTTGTATTTTTATGAGCTCAATTTAAATCCTGTTAATTCCTTGTGTTTTTATAAGAAACTTAAATAATAGTACTATCTAACTTTTGTTAAACACAGAACTGTATGAAGTAAGGAATTCATATACATTATTATCTTCACAAATACCATATACTGGGGGCTAAAAAATAACAGAAATTTATTCCTGAAAGTGCTGAAGGCTAGAAATCTGGGATCAGGATGCCAGCCTGGAAGGGTTCTGGTGAGAGTCCTTTTCTGGGTTTCAGACTGCCAGCTTCTCCTTTTTACATTCACATGGCAGAAAGAAAAGCAAGAGAGCTTTCTGGGGCTTGTTTGATAAAGTCCTGACTTCCCTTTTATGACTTAATTACCTCACAAAGAACAGACCCCTATTTACCATCATACTGGAAGTTAGGATTTCAACATGGCACAAATATACAGCCCATTAAATTTATCTCATTTAATTCTCACAACAATTATTTTAGAGTATTTTGTAGATGAAAATAAGAGGGTGATTGGAGAATTAGAGGAAGAAATGAACAATTATTGTTTAATTGGGTATAGAGTTTCAGTATTGAAAACTAGGGTTCTGGAAATTGAGTGGCAATAATGTGAACATATTAAGTCATACTGAAATATGTATTACATATAACATATTATATATTTAATATGTAAATTATATATTGTATATAATATATATTTCACACACACACACACATATATATATAAATCTCAAGATGGCCTCCAACTTGTTATGTAGCTGGGAATTTCCTTGAATTACTGATACTCCTGACTCTGCCTCCCCAGTATTGCACACTATGCCTGATTTGCTAAATTGAACATTTAAAAGTGGTTAAGAAAGTAACTTTTATGTTTTATATATGTTATCACAAATTTTCAATGAATAATATAAAAAGACTAGGGGTTGAGGATGTAGCTCAGTTAATATAGTATTTGCCTACTATGCATGAGGCCCTGGGTTAGATCCCTAACACTACATAAATCAGCCATGGTGGCACATGATGTAATTCTAGCACTTAGGAGGTGGACGAAGAAGGATCAGAAGATCAAGGTCATCCTTGGTAACATAGCAAACTTGATGCTTGTTTTAAGAATAAAAGACAAAATTGACTAGAAGCATATGAGCCAATGGAAGCAATGCTTGTGTTATACAACTGTTGGAATAGTAATTGTATTTAGGGGTGAGTTATAGCTTGTATGGTATGTTTTTCTTATAATTTCAACAATAATCAGAAAAGAATTTGAAGGAAAATTAACGGATAGATACAGTATGAAATACCCTCATGGCCCACACCAATATGTTGCATCCAAAGTCACTTCTGTCCTTGTTCGCCAGCTTTTTCTGTGTTCTCCCCATCACCCTATTCACAATCTGCCATCTGGGTGAGTTCATAGTGTTTTAATATCTGTTAGTCTACTTAGCCCAGAAGAAACAAAATCACTGTGGTTACTTTTAGTAACATACAAGCCTATTTAACAAGCCAGCATAGATATTCTCAGGATGGCCAGAAACTAAGAGCTATTGCTGTGAGCTCCTTTGTTCTCACTTTTCTCAGGGGCTTATGACTCTGACCCCACAAACCACCAAATCATACACTTTGACCAAATTCACAAATATGTGTGAGCAATGCTTGCACACAAAACAGAAAAAAATAGAGGCTTTTTGAGAAAAGACCATATCTTTTGCTAGGGATTCCTTTGGCCTTCTTTCATTGGGTACCAGGTCATGCCAAAGAAGATCTGTGAATGTCCTGTTCCCTATACACAACTGTTGGGCTAGAGATGGAAACAATATTCTAATAACTCAGTAGAGCATAATTGACTAATATTAGTGAGATGCTTCTATATTTGACAGACATTGGTCAATTCAAGTGGGAGATAAGGCTTTCAGTTTCTGAGGTATATATAAAGGTCATTATGTAATACATATTACGAGCATATATGCATTGATGTATGTACAAAGACTAGGCAATGACAGATGGTTTTAGACAGTGGCAGAAATTAATGAGAAAGGGAGAATATCCTTTGCTGTAAGGTCTACAAGTGTCTCATATATATTGTAATAGTCATATTTATCAGCACCATGCATTATAAAGAAGTATCTGTGATAAAATAATCTTATGTTTTAATATCAATCCTTTCAAGATATCTTGCTAGAATGGTGTGCAATTGCATATTTGGAGGGTTTAAGACATATAGAGAAAATGAAATATGTTTAGATTTGTTTTTGTTCAGCAGCATGATTTTAAGCTCCCTTTCTAATATTAAAAACATACTGAAGTTGGGCAGTAGTGGGGCACATCTTTAGTCTCAACACTTAGAAGGAAGAGGCAGACAGATCTTTGTGAGTTTGAGGCCAGCCTGATCTACAAAGCAAATTCTAGGACAATGAAGACTGTTACACAGAGAAACTTTATCTTGAAAAACTAAAAACTAAAAAAAAAAAAAAAAAAAAAAAAAAAAAACCTGAGTATAAAGACACAGTCTTGGAGTTATCCAGTCATGGGGACATTAAACTTTGAGATGATAAAATCTTGGGGTGCAGTTCAGTGGTAGGATTTTTGCTTAACATGTTTGAGGTTCTGAGTTCCATTCTCAGTTTCAAAATAGAAAAACAAAAGAGACAATGAATTGCTAGATCTAGCATTTTTAAGTAGATTTATTTTTCCAGTAGAACCACAAGTTTAAGTATTCTGTTTTGCTATCAGAATACAAGGTTTTGGTTTCAAAATAGATTTAGTTCAGTGACACTGTTATAATACCAATAGGGTTCTTAAAAGACCTGGCTGTGAAGACACCCTGCTCAACCAGAGGCCATGCTGAATGCCAGATGTCCAGGTAGACTGCTGGCCTGTAGACTTCCCCAAATCTCTTGGTAATCTCCCGACACTGTCCCCAGAAGCCCCTCCCCTTCTCTTCACCATCTCACAGTTTCCAACTCAGACCGAAGCCCCCTGCTCAAACAGAGGAAACTCTGACTGCCAGAACTCCAGGTAGGCCACCCACGTGTGGTCCTCCCCAACTCTTTCTGTACTGGCCTGATATAGATATGAATAATTTGCATTGGTATGGATCTTGCTTTATTGATACAAATTTAAGGTCAATTTTGTTATATGTATATGTATTTCTGATCTTGATTAAAGTATTGTGATTGTGTAGCTCATTTAAAAATGCAATGTATAATTAAGAAATATAGGTTAATAGATAATCTCTATAATAGTCAAGTTTGTAGTCATGTTAGTTAGATTTTCTAGATGTGCATTTCAGATGGATAGGTGTTCTTCATATCTTTCAAAGACTGCAGAATATGGCATTTAAATGTTTTAAAAATTTAGGACTTTTCATGACAGAGAGACATATCTGCTCCTGGCAGCACCAAGCTACTTCGAGAGGAAGATGGGCATTGAAGAGGCTCCTTAGCCATTTGGGCAAGAAACTGCTCTTGCCTGGAATGCTTCACTGGACATGCAGTACCCACAGAGAGATGACTGCTGAACTTGCCTAAAGGTGAGATGGTCCTTTGGGGTTCCTGCATCATGAAAGAGTCTGTGAGATATTCTGCAGGACACGGAAGAAAGTGACTGAACTGTCTTTGAAATTCCCTGCTTCATGGAAAAGTCTGCTGGATACTATGGGCCTGTAGGCTTAAGATGGATGCCCCAATGGGACAGAAGAACTTTGGGTGACTGTCAGGCAACGAGATGTCTCTGTCTATTCTAGAGTTTTGGAAGTTGCTTACAATGAACTTCTAGTTTACATAGTTAATATTATATCCTTCTGAAGTCTTTGATGGAGTTGAAGAATAGATAGATAGTTAAAGCCTTCCTTTTTGTTTAAACAGAAAGGGGAAAATGGTGTAGGAGTTCCTTCTGTTTGTGTGTTGCTTTCATTGGATAATGAATAAAGAAACTGCCTTGGCCTAGTTGATAAGGCGGAACTTAGTAGGTGGAGAAGACAGAACTGAATTCTGGGACAAAGAAAACAGAGTGAGAGAACCCACATGGAACTGCCAGAATCAGACATGCTGAATCTTTCCCAGTAAGCCACGACCTCATGGTGATATACAGATTAATAGAAATGGGTTAAATCAAGATGTGAGAATTAGCCAATAAGAGGCTAGAGATAATGGGCCAGGCAGTGATTTAATTAATACAATTTCTGTGTGGTTATTTCGGGTGTAAGCTAGCTGGGCATCCTGGACAAAGGGCCACCCTCTTCATGCAACACTGGCCCACCATATCCCCAACCCCACCATCCCTTTTCATTACTGTGTCCAAGCCTGCAAATTGTGTAGAGACCCCCTTTTCAACCACAGGCTACATGAGCCAGAAGACCAGAGAGGAATCAGAAACTAAGGAACAAAATGCAAATACAATGAAGACAAACTCAGAAGTCTGCACCTATACCTATAATTATTCCAACCAACACACCTAGATGCCAGCATAAGAACACAATCAGCAACAAACAAGATAATATGTCATCACCAGAGACCAGCTAAACTACTATAGCAACCCCTAAATATTCCAACACAGCTGAAGCATATGAAAAAATACCTTAAAACCAACTTTATGAAGATGACAGAAGTCTTTAAAAAAATGAATAAATCCATTAAAGAAATTGAGGAAAAGACAAACAAAATGGGAAAAATGAATAAATTCCTTAAAGAAAGTCAGTATAGCCAAGAAAAAAAAGAACATACAGTTGAGAGTAAATGAGTAAAACTGTTCAAGAACTGAAAATGGGAATAGAAGCAATAAAGAAAACATAAACTGAGAAAATCTGGAAGTAAAAAATCTAGGTAAGCAAACAGGAAGTACAGAGACAAACCTCATCAATGGAATACAAGTGATAGAAGAGAGAATCTCAGATGTAGAAGATATGATAAAATAAATAGTTGTTTCAGTCAATAAAAATATTAAATCAAAAATTTCCTGACACAAAATATCTTGGAAGCTGTGTGGTGGTGGCTCATGCCTTTAACATAGGCAGTCAGATCTCTGTGAGTTTGAGGCCAGTCTGGTCTACAGAGAGTCTTCCAGGACAGGCTCTAAAGCTACAGAGACACCTTGTCTTAAAAAAATAATTTAGAAAATCTGGGACACTATGGGAAGACCAAACTTAAGAATAATAGGACTAGAGGGAGAAGAATCACAGTTCCAAGGACCAGAAAATATTTTCAATAAAATCATAGAAGAAAAATTTCCTTACTTAAAGAAGGAGATGCCTATAAAGGTACAACAAACATACAGAACACCAAATAGATTGAACCAGAAAAGAAAGTTCCCTCCCCACATAATAATCAAAACACTAAATAAATGTACAGAACAAAGAAAGAATATTGAAAGCTGCAAGGCAAAAAGGCCAAGTAACATGTAAAGGCAGACCTCTGACTTCTCAATGGAGACTCTAAAAATCAGAAGGGCCTGGACAGATGTGCTGCAGACTCTAAGAGACCACAGGTCCCACCCAGACTACTATATCCTCCAAAACTTTTAATCACCATAGATGGAGAAAACAAGATATTAACCAATAAAGTCAAATTTAAGCAATATCTATCTACAAATCTAGTTCTACAGAAAGTACTAGAAGAAAAATTCCAACCCAAGGAGGTTAACTATACCCATAAAATCACAAGAAATAAATAAACCACACAACAGCAAAACCAAAAGAAGGGAAGCATATGCACACACACTCCACCACCACCACCAAACACACACGCGCACACAGAGGAATTAACAATCATTTGTCTTTATTATCTCTCAGTATCAGTGGTCTCAATTCACCAATTAAAAAAAAAAGCACAGGTTAAAAGAGTGGATGCAAAAATAGGATCTATCTTTCTGATGCATCCAAGAAACACATTTCACATCAAGAGTAGACATTACCTCAGAGTAAAGGGTTGGAGAAGATTTTCCAAGCAAATGGGCCTCAGAAACAAGTTGGTATAGCCACTCTAATATCTAATAAAATAGACTTAAAACCAAAATTAATCAAAAGAAACAGGAAAATACCCTTCATACTCATCAAAGAAAAAAATCCACCAAGATGGTCTTTCAATTCTTAACATCTATGCTGCAAATGCAAGGGCAGTCACAAATGTAAAAGAAGTATTATTAAAACTTAAATCACATATTGACCCTCACACATTGATAGTGGGAGACTTCAATTACCAATTGTCACTAGTGGACAGGTCACCCCAACAAAAACTAAACAGAAAAATATTGGAGCTAACAGATGTTATAAATCAAATGGGTCTAACAGATATCTATAGAATATTTTACCAAACACAAGAGAATATACCTTCTTCTCAGCACTGCATGGAACTTTCTCCAAAACTGACCACATACTAGGTCACAAAGCAAGTCTCAACAGGTACAATAAAATCAAAACTCCCTATGTGCTATCAGACCACCTCAGATTAAAGCTGGTTTTCAACAGCAACAGAAACAATGAAAGTTTGTAAACTCATGAAAACTGAACAACTCTCTACTGAATGAAAACTGGGTCAAGGAAGAAATAAAGACTTTCTAGAATTCAGTGAAAATTAATACACAATATAGTCAAACTTAGTGGACACAATAAAAATGGTGCTAAGGAAAGTGCATAACATTGAGTGCTAGGATAAGTACTCACACAAACAAATTGGAGAGATTTCATACTAACAACTTGACATCACACCTGAAAACTCTAGAACAAAAAGAAGATTAAAGATTTCCTCCTCCAGGAGGAGTAGGTGAAAGGAAATAATCAAACTGACATCTGAAATTAATAAAAAAGGAACAAAGAGAACATTACAAAATATCAGTGAAACAAAGAGCTGTTTCTTTGAGAAAATCAACAAGATAGACAAAACCTTATCCAAACTAACTAAAAGACCAGAGATAATATCCAAATTAACAAAATCAGAAATGAAGTGGGGACATAAAAACAGACACTGAGGAAATCCAAAGGATAATTGGGTCATACTTTGAAAATCTTGACTGCACAAAACTGGAAAATCTAAGAGAAATGGATAATTTTCTGGACAAATACCACTTGCCAAAGTTAAGTCAAGATCAGATAAACAATTTAATTAGGCCTACAACCCCTAAGGAAATAAAAATAGTCATTAAAAGCCTCCCAACCAAAGCCTGGGGCTAGATGGTTTTAACACAGACTTTCAAAGAACTAATGCCAAGACTCTTCAAATTATTCCACAAAATAGAATCAGAAGTAACGTTGCCAAATTCATTTTATGAGGCTAGAGTCACCCTGATACACAAACCACACAAAGAGAGAGAATTACAGATCATTTTCCCTCATGAATATGGATGTTAAAATAATCAATAAATATTTGCACACCTATTCCAAGAACATACCTTAAAGATCATCCACCATGACTAAGTAAACTTCATCTCAGAGATGCATGGATGGTTCAACATATGAAAATCTGTCAATGTAATCAATCCACCATATAAACAAACTGAAAGAAAAAAACATATGATTATCTCATTAGAAGCTGAAAAGGCCTTAGACAAAATCCAACACCCCATCATGAAAAAAAGTCTTGGAGAGAGTAGGGATACAAGGAACATACTTCAACATAATAAAGACAATTTATAGAGAGCCTATAGCCAACATCAAATTAAATGGAGAGAAACTTAAAGCAATTCCACTAAAATCAGGAACAAGACAAGGCTGTCTACTCCCTCCATATATATTTAATATAGTAGTTGATGTTGTATCTGGAGCAATAAGACAACTAAAGGTGATCAAGGGGATGCATATTGGAAATGAAGATGTCGAAGCATTGCTATTTGCAGATATGATAGTATACATAAACCACCCCCAAAATTTTAGCAGGGAATTTCTACAGGTGATAAACACCTTCAGCCAAGAGACTGGATTAACTAAAAATCACCAGTAACCCTCCTATATGATATACAAACATATAATGACAAACACACTAAGATAAAATCAGGGAAGCAACACCCTTCGCAATAGCCACAGGCTTGGAATAACTCTAACAAAGCAAATGAAAAACTTTTATGATAAAAAGCTCAAGTCTTTGAAGAAAGAAAGTGAATTAGATATCAAAAGATGGAAAAAACTCCCATTCTCATGGATCAGTGGGATCAACATAGTAAAAGTGACCATCCTACCAAAACCAATCTACAAATTCAATACAATCCCCATCAAAATTACAACACAATCCTGTTTAAACCTTGAAAGGACAGCATTCAATTTCCTATCGGAAAACAAAAAAACCCATGGTAGTTAAAATAACTCTGAACATTAAAAGAACAGCTGCAGGTATCACCATCATTGATTGCAAGCTGTACTGCAGAGCTATAGTAAAAAAAACCATATGGTATTGGCATAAAAACAGATAGGTTGTTCAAAGAAATTGAATCAAAGACCCAGATGTAAATCCACACACTTATGGACATCTGATTATTGAAAAAGAAGTCAAAAAGACATAGTTGAATAAAGCTTCAACAAATGATGGTGGTTTAATTGAATAGTTGCGTATAGAAGAATACAAACAGATACATATTTATCACCTGCCAAATTCAATTCCAAGTGGATCAAAGACCTCAGCATAAAACCAGATTCACTGAACCTGATAGATAAAGCAGGGAATAGCCTTGAATTCATTGGCCCAGGAAACTACATCCTGAACAGAACACCAATTGTGCAGGCACTAGAACTCACAATCAGTAAATGCAGGGGTCGGGAATCATAAAACAGAAAAGCTTCTGTAAGTTAAGGGACAACATCAATAGGACAAAACGCAAAATGCAACCTACAGAATGGGAAAAGATTTTCACCAATTCCACATCTAATAGAGAGCTAATTTCTAAAATATGTAAAGAACTCAAGAAATTAGACATAAAAAAAAAACAAAAAACAAACAAACAAAAAAAAATACTCCAACCCCATGGAAGATGGGCAGCTGGGACAAATAAGCGGCTCCTTGCAACATCTCCCTCTTCTATGGGGTTCTAATTTACTCAGGAGTTCTTGTCTTTTTTCTATTTCCCCTATAGTTTATTTCCATGTAAGTCTCTCTTAGGGTCCTCATTGTTGTCTTGGTTCTCTGGGATTGTGAATCATAGGCTAGTTTTTCTTTGCTATAGACATCAGTCAAAAAGCCAATTATGAGTGAGTACATATGATATTTGTCTTTCTGGGTCTATAATGTTTTCTAGGTCCATCCATTTGCCTGCAAATTTCAAGATGTCATTATTTTTTTCTGCCATGTAGTACTCCGTTGTGTAAATGTACCACATTTTCCTTATCTGTTCTTCAGTCGAGGGGCATTTAGGTTGTTTCTAGGTTCTGGCTATGACAAACAAAGCTGCTTTGAACATAGTTGAGCACATGTCCTTGTGGTACGATTGAACATCCTTTGGGTATATACCCAGAAGTGGTATTGTTGGGTCTTGAGGTACATTATTTCCTTATTTTCTGAGAAATCACCATACTGTTATCCAAAGGGGCTGTACCAGTTTTCATTCCCACCAGCAATGCAGAAGTGTTCCCTTTTCTCCACAGTCTCTCCAGCATAAGTTGTCATCAGTGTTTTTGATCTTGGCCATTCTTACAGGTGTAAGATGGAATTTCAGAGTTGTTTTGATTTGCATTTCTCTGACGGCTAAGGATGTTGAGCATTTCCTTAAGTGTCTTTCAGCCATTTTAGATTCCTCTGTTGAGAGTTCTCTGTTTAGGTCTGTACTGTTGAGTCCCTTGAGGACAGGCCTTTGCACCCCCACTTTATCTGTTTTGCACTCTTGTGGTTGGTTGTTCTGAAAACAAGAACAAAAACAATCTGTTGTTTTCAGCAATGTTTCTAAAGATGTTTACCCCTACTGTGATGAGCTTCTTGCTTTTGCTGGCTCGGCCTCCCCTGCTGAGGGCTATATATACTGTGTGAAAAAGTGGAATAAAGGCTTGTCTGCAGAACCTGAAGTTGTGCTGTGTGTTAATCCCGACATCCCTTGCTCCAAAGAACTACAGTTGCCATGCTGGCACAGCAAAGTGGAGGTCCCACCGAGACCTGAGAAAGAAGGGATAGCGGATGGGGTCGTCCTAGGCTGGTAAGGACAGATTGGGGTAAAAAGGGATCCACAAGCAGTAAGAGAAAACTGATATCTAAATTGTTAGAGCAACAAGGAACCGTGGTTAAACAGAGAACTATAGAGGGTTTTCTTAAGACTATAGCCGCAGCAAGCCCATGGTTTTTGACAGGAGGAGGTTTGAATATCTCCGGTTGGAAACAGGTGAAAAGAGATTTGCAGAAACGGCTGCAAAAGGAGGGTGCCGATAACATCCCTATATCTACGTTTTCGCTATGGCACCTGGTCCACGATGCCCTACTTACTGATAAAGTGAAAGTGAGGCTGGAGGTCGCCACGGCTAAAGAAATACTTGAAGAAATACAGGAGGAGGAGACTCGCCGGTCCATAGGATCAGCAGAGGAGTCGCATAGGGACTGAAAGGAAATGTCAGGGGTACCAAGGGGAACTTTGGAATCTGGCACAGGACCAAGGCTAGGGCTAAAGTCTGCACACTTTCAGGCTCAAAACTAGATAGCAATAACCTCTGAGTCAGAAAATGGGGAAGACAGCCTCAGCTCTAGTGCAGAGGATAGTTTATCTGCTGAGGAAGAACAGCTAATGCAGGAAATCAAGGTATTTCAGAAAAGGCTGAAGTGCTGTAACGCAAAGGATTCCTTATGTGTGCTGTCAGCCCCACCTGCTTATAATGAGGATTGGGGAAGGAAGGAGGCCCATTGGGGACTGACAGATGAGTGGGAGGCTGAAGACGGCTCAGCAAGAAGAGGAGGTGTCTGCTTTCAGCCTCAGCACACAGTTGTTCTGGTCACAGAGGTACCTGATCTGAACAATCCAGGACAGATGCTGAGACAACATGTGGCCTTGAGCTTTAAGGAGATGAAGCAATTGTGAAAGAGGCCATGGTGGCAGATGGTGCTCAGGCCCCCTTTACTCTTGCCATAGTAGAATCTTTTGCGGCATTGAATCTTACACCTAGCGATTGAAAGCAGCTATGCCGTGTGGTACTATCAGGAGGAGATTACTTATTGTGGAGGGGAGAATATCAAGAAAATTGTTTACAGATGGCTAGGTTAAATGCTCAAGCGGGACAGGCACAGCGCAATCTAGACATGCTAACTGGAGCAGGAGCTTATGCTGACTTGGCCAATCAAATTGTGCTCGATCCTGCCGTATATCTCCAAATGGGAGCTGCGGCTACCAAAGCTTGGAAAGGCCTGCCAAACATGGCCGCGGGGGATCAGCTGTCAAAAATTTTACAAGGGCCTTCAGAACCATTTCAGGACTATGTGGATAGGTTATAGCAGTTGGCAGGGAGATTGGTGATGTGACCACAGCTATGCCCATAGTTAAGCAGCTGGCATTTGAGAATGCAAACAAATACTGTAAGGAAGCCTTGTGGCCACATAAGGCAAAAAGCTTAAATGAATACATCCAGGATATTGATGGGCACTTCATTCAGTGCCAGGTGATTGCTGCTGCCATCAGGCCTGGGTGAGGAGCCCAGACAACTGGGGATAAAACCTGCTTTAACTGTGGTGCCCCTGGACATTTAAAAAAAAAGAGAAAAAAAGAGAGAAAAAAAAAAAAAAACAAACCACAGCTCCCTCAGGGAGCTACTGCCAGACCAGGAAAGTTCCCACGATGTAAAAGGGGTGCCCATTGGGCAAATGGATATTACACACCTGCCTGCCACAGGGAAACTTAAGTTTGTCCATGTATCAGTAGACACCTTTTCAGGAGTAATTTTCACATCCTTGCATTCCGGAGAACGAGCAAAAGATGCCATTGCACACTGCCTATCTGCTTTTGCCTATATGGGCAAACCTGAGCTTATTAAGACAGATCATATATCAGCAAAATTTTTTTTTCCTTTTGTTCATTCTATGAAATTTCCCATAAGACAGGCATCCCATATAACCCAATGGGTCAAGCAATTGTGGGAAAAAGCCAATCAGACCCTCAAGCAATATTTTCAAAAATAAAAAGAAGGGAGTTCATATTCTCCCCAGCAAATCAATTATCCACCATTATCTTTATTTTGAATTTTTTGACTGTGGATGCTGAAGGGTGCTCTCCTATGGAGTGCCATACACAAGTTAGGGCTCAGAGCCTAGGATGGGTTCGTTGGAAAGATTTGCAAACAGGAAGATGGATGGAACCAACCCCCTTGTTTGCAAAGGTGAGGGGGGCTGTAAACCAGTTTGGGTGCCAGAGCAGTGCTTACGGCATTGACCCAGGATGAAGACCGCGATGCTCCTTCTACTTCAGGTGATGACTCTGGTAACAACAGCAGAATCACAGGTGATGGGGAGTCTGGTGAGAAACCCCCCACTTTCAATGCCAGTTAGTAAAAATAGCCCCCTCTTTCCCTCACTTTTTGCTAGCAACATAACAGTGGGGACAGCTTCAGCCTGAGTTGATCCGGAACAGGGAAACATTACAGCTGCCTTTCCATTAATGGAGGCTCTTTGTTTTGTTAATCTTAGTAACCTGTCATTGGTGAAGGGGTCCTCCTTTCATCATGGATTGCATAATGCTTCTGTTGCAGACTTTACTAATAATCATACTCATAGTAGGGTGATAGGATTTAGAAATATACTGCACTCATCCTGAAAGAGGATTTGACCTATGGTTCCCAAGCCTGCTCCTTGGTGTTGGGATGTTGATAGAGATTTTAATCTCCACCCCACAGTTATGTGGGGAGGATGTATCACTCAAGAGCCTGATTTGTTATACTGCTGGATGCAATATGACTATTCAATCCTCTGCTTGCGTTCTTGCCCCATTTTTCTTTGTATTGTGGAATGGCACTTTGGGAGGCAATATTCTTAATTGTTCTTCCAGGATCTGTGAGCTGCGGTTCTGATGGAGCTTTGATCGTTTGAGTGCCTGCTGTGATTCCTCTGCTGGTGCTGGTGTCTCAAGAATGTCAGAAGATCATCCTTTATTGACAGTGGAGAGACTTTGGGATAACAGCTGCAATTGTTACTGCTATTGCTCTCACTGCCACTGTGGCTACAGTTGCTGGAGTTGCCATTTCACAGATAGCTGTGACTGCAGAGACTGTGGATCAGCTGTCTGGAAGGGTTAGCGAGTCCCTGCAAACACGGAGTGCTCTGGACTCTCATATTGGATTTGGACTTTTGAGTATGGATTGATGGACTGTGCTTTTGCAGGAGCGGGTGGATGCCCTTTGGCTCCTGCAACAAATGTCTTGTACATTATACCTGCTAATGTTGTAAATGCTTCTGATATGGTTAAACAGTTAAATGCATATCTGCAGACAGCTCATCATATTGTTAATATTAATAGCACGTGGGTCCCTGCTGTGTCTGGATCCAGTGAGTGGAATGCCATGGCCCAGCTTGGAGGCTGGGTCCAGCGATTGTCTGGAATGCTCTCACTTGCGCTGATATTGCTATTGGGGTTATCTGTTTTTGGATTCTTTGCTGCTTTATGTGGCAATCCCACATGCAGCACACTGTCACTTGACAAGTGTTGCTCGGGCTGTCTTAAGGTAATCAGGAAGTGCCCCAAGTCTGGCTTCAGATGCTGCAGAACTCATGAGGGATCCCTACAATGGGCAACTTGTCCTGGTATAGAGAGCTCACCTAAGACAGGGATTAAGGCCTCCTGTAGATGGGTAAGAGTCTCTATATGGGGGAGTCCTAAGACAGGGGCTCTCATGCTTTTAAAATAAAAAGGGGGGAATTGTTGGGTCACTTGAGGACAGGCCTTTGCACCCCCACTTTATCTGTTTTGCACTCTTGTGGTTGGTTGTTCTGAAAACAAGAACAAAAACAATCTGTTGTTTTCAGCAATGTTTCTAAAGATATTTACCACTACGGTGATGAGCTTCTTGCTTTTGCTGGCTTGGCCTCCCCTGCTGAGGGCTATATATACTGTGTGAGAAAGTGGAATAAAGGCTTGTCTGCAGAACCTGAAGTTGTGCTGTGTGTTAATCCTGACGTCCCTTACTCCAAAGAACTACAGTTGCCATGCTGGCACGGCACTGTACCCCATTTTTATTGGATTATTTGTTCTTTTAATGACCAATTTCTTGAGTTCTTTGTATATTTTGGAGATCAGCCCTCTGTCTGATATGGGGTTGGTGAAGATCTTTTCCCATTCTGTAGGCTGCCATTTTGTCTTGTTGACTGTGTCTTTTGCTTTACAAAAGCATCTCAGTTTCAGCTATTATTGAACTAAACTATAGGATCTGAAATGTTTGAATGTACCAACAAGGCAATAACAGCCTGTAGCAAAATGAAGAGATTCTATAGTCTTTCTCACCAATTCTGAGTAAATAAGCATTCTCTGAAGGCTGGTATTTGAGGTTAATCTGCACAAGTAACTTGACAAATTGAGATGTTCAAGGTGTACCTATTGTGTAGCAGTTTTCTTGGAATTGAAACATTTCATCCTGCAGCAAAGCTCCTTAAGACAGGAAGTAAACAACTCAATATAGCTTTAGGAAGTCCCCTAAACTGACTAGATTCACTAGGCTTCTTCCTCTCTCAAGAGTACATAAACAATAAAGACTGATGAGAGTCCTTTTCAGATGAGTCTAGCTGCCTGGAAGAAACAGAGACAACAAGCTCAACTGCCTATAAGGAATGGAGAGCAACCAAAGTGCCTGAGAGAAGTTAAGACCAACTGAGACACCTGAAAAGAATTCCCTCCAACCTGCTGAGCTACCCACAAGTTGTGTAGTGTACTGCTCCCTGATTCCAGATCTTGTGAGTTATCACCCATGCTGGCATGGACTTTGGTGGTACAAGTGTCTTTGAGTCATTTCTGCTCCAGCAAGTAAGCCCTCATTCACACTCCTGTAAATGACCCCAATAAAATTCATTGGTTTACCACATTAAACTTTGGTAATATCTATATTTTGGTCTGTTGTGGGATCCCTATCTGGGGCAAACAGACATGAGTGTTGTGTCTCCCAAGAAGTCTGTCACATAACAAATGCTCAGACAAGTGCTCCTCAACCCCAAGAGTAAAGGAAAATGGCTTGGGTTTGTGATCAAGATCCTTAGATACCTGAAGAGCAGGAAAGTGAAATGTTCAAAGGCTGTTCTGAATGACTTGTGGTAAGGCACTGAAGCTTCACTTGAGGCAAGTCTCTGGTGGAAACTATTACCCACAGAAGACAGGGATTTTTCAGTCAGTGTCCGGAATTTGAGTTGCTTCCATTACAGTCACCAACGAAGGGGACTTCCTGAACAGCTGTCTGCTAAAGACATTAATGAGAAAGGTACTCTGCACTGCCCAGCAACAGAAGGGGCTGGGCCCATTCGGTCTATACAGAGAGTTGCAGGGAAACATTGCTGAAAGGATCACTAGGGATGTAAGCTAGGAAAGGCTATTCATGCACATGTTTGGCCAATATTTATTAAACCCACATGGTATTTTACACACCTTACACAACAATGATTGGTCTTTCACTCCTCAAATTATTACCCAGGGCCTGGCATATACAAGCAAAGTCCTTGCTTCATGTACTGAAAGTGAGAGGCCTATCAGGAAGATGACCACCAAATGACTAAAAACACAGTTAATTGTGTCATTGCAACCATGTATCAAAGTAAGTGCCAGAGAAGAGACTGAGGTGACATCATAACAATGTAGAAAGGAGAAGAGGTACCTGGGGGAAGAAAGTTTCTCTGAGAAGCTTTTGAGCTGGATTTTGAATGAAGTGTAGGCTGTGTTTTCCATAGGCCTTGTAGGTATTCCCAATTTTTGAATATTTGTGACTTTGGCATTCAAAATTATTATTTTGCTATTCTTTTTCTGGGTTTAAAAACTTTTCATCTAAATTTCACATACTTACACCATTTTTCAGACTCAAAGTTTTAAAACCAGCACAGCATACTCTGGACATGACTTGTCAGCTTTCCAAGCTCTTTTTTAAAATCTTGGTAGGTGCTGGCCGTGACCTACTTGTCTTGGGCCACACTCTTACTCTCACATTGCTTCCCCAATTCCCTACTCTGGCCCTGACTTGCCCCACAGATCTGACATATACTCTTTAAAATTGTTTTATTATATTTATTTATTTTAGTTCATGTCACTGTTTTGCCTATGTATGTGATCCATGTGCGTGCTTGGTGCTCACAGAGATGAGAAGATGGCATCAGATCCTCTATAACTTGAATATGGATGGTTAGAACCACCATGTGGGTTCTAAGAATCAAATCCTGGTCCTCTGCAAGAACAGCAATCACTTGTAACCTCTGAACCATCTCTCTAGCCCCTTCACATGTACTCTTGACGATCTGATTATAATGCTGACTGTTCTGAACAGTTCTGATTCTCTGTTCCAGTACATAGTCCTGCTGCCTTGAGCTTGCATCCACAAGCTTGGTTGCTTGTAACTGGCCGCAGCTTCCCTGGGAGGACCAAATTTTGTTAAATGTATGCTATTGGAACTCCAAGATGTTCTATTTGAATCAAGTTAAAAATGTAAGGGACACAATAGCCAATCCTCTTAGGTAGTACGCCTGATAAACTCATTAAGAATTGAACAAGACGTCTGGGGAGGAGGCTCAGCAGGTAGAAGCTGTATAAAGCAAACAATCTGAGTTCCACCCAGCAACCAGTGCAAACAGCTGGATGTGGTTATGCATGTTTTTGATCACACTATTCACATGATGAGATGGAAAGGAAAGCAGGAGAACAATCTGGAATGTCCAAAGATCAGCTAGCTTGGTGTATGCAGCGTGGCAGCAGAAACTACAAGATCCTGTCCCAACAAGGTAGAAGATTAAGAACTGACTTCTGTAAGTTGTCCGCTGTAGTTTTTTTTTTTAATATACTCTTTGATCTTTGGGGCCTGCTGCCCAGTTCCCAAATAAATACACAAAGACTTATTCTTTCTTATGAATGTCCAGTCTTAGCTTCCTCTTCCTCCTCCTCCTCCTCCTCCTC
>PVIU01012673.1:0-59032 GCA_004026605.1 Ondatra zibethicus | reverse complement strand
TAACTCATCTTCTCCCACCTTCTGCTCTTCACCTGCACCTTGGGGGCTCAATCCATTGCTCTGATGTGAATGTGGGTCTCTGTCTCTATCTCCATTCATCGGATGAAATTTCTCCCACCTCTATCCCCGCCCCTGGCTTCCAACTTTTGCTTGATGATCCTGTTTGCTTCCAATTTCCAGGAGGTTCTGTGTATGCTTAAGACTGTCTTAGGGACATTCAACAGGATGAAAGGGTGCTTTTCCATTGCTGTGTCCAGTTTCTGAACATATAACCAGATCTCTGCTCCTGAGAGTCAACTTCTCCAAATGTATTTTAAATTTCAGTGATATAAGGTTTATAATATTAAATGAAAAATTTAAGAATTATAATTGGCCAAAGGAATCTGAAAGGATTTACAGGTCACTTCATAGTTTATGTGACTAGTAGTTTTTGCTGGTGTTATCTCATCATTCCCCAAGCCTCCGCTGAAATGAAGAGTTAAGAATTTTTGAACTCCAAGGAGGTTTGAGCTGTATAATTTTATATTACTTTTCCATTTTCCTACTACATGTGCTTCAGCTCTGAATCTGCATTTGGGAAGATTGACTGAAAGAGTACTTGAGCTCTGCTGAAGTGTAGAAAGATGATTAAAGTTGTATTACATGCATCAGTCCCGGAAGTGTATAATCATTCAATCACATATATTAGTACACAGTACTTCCAGGCTTCAGAAACAGAATTTAGCTATTAAGAGATGCTTGAATCAAGGTGCCATGCATTATCATGTAAGGTAAATGGAAACAATCATTTTTATCATATCTTTATATCTCAAACTAAGAAAGAAATTTCATTTTAAATGTTATTGTAGTATGGGAAAGGTAGCTAAAGTAGCACGAGAGAGGAAGCTACTCTTATAGTAGCAAAAACAGAGACCCAAATGATGACACAAAGTGAACTATATGAAAGGGTAGCACAAGGACAAAGATAGATAAGGGTATGTATTACAATAATGCCTGCCTACTTTACAGGGCATTGTGTTGGAGAGGGAATTTAGGCTGCTACAAGATGTAGGCTGAATGGCCTTTCAGGATCTTGGAAGATCATCGTAAACAAGGTTTTGTTAATGAGCATACATTTAAGTGGCCAAGGAAAAGAAGCAGGCAAGTTCACTATTTACAGAATATAATGGAAGTCACAACTAAATGCAAAGCTACCATAAATTTTACTATCATTTGTGGAAAAGAGCAGAGATTATAGATGGAATAAAATGCACATATGAATGTGCTCCACAAACCCAAGGATGTTGATGTAGGTATATATTTATATATTGATGAATCTTTAGAGGAATAAAGAGAATGTTGGAGGGGCAGTACTGTGCATCAAACATAGAAAGAGTTAGAAGATGTATTAACTTGGGCAGAGTCAGTGCAAGGTAGTAAGTATAGAGTATTGTTCTTTTGAGGTCTTTGAAAAATTGCACTGGGATTTTGATGGTGATTGTATTGAATCTATATATGGCTTTTGGTAAGACTGCCATTTTACTGTTGATACTACCTATCAAAGAGCATGGGAGATCTTTCCATTTTCTAATATCTTCTTCAATTTCTTTCTTTAGAGCCTTAAAATTCTTGTCATACAAGTCTTTCACTTCTTTGCTTAGAGTTACCCCAAGATATTTAATATTTATGGCTATTATAAAGGGTGATGTTTCTTTTATTTCTTTCTTGGTCCATTTATAATTTGTAAATAAGAAATCTAAAGATTTTTTCCAGTTAATCTTGTATCCTACCACATTACTGAAGATGTTGATCAGCTGTTGGAGTTCCCAGGTAGAGTTTTTGGGGTGACTTATATATACTATCTTATCATCTGCAAATAACAAAAGTTTGACTTCTTTCTTTCCTATTTGAATCCCATTTATCTCCTTTTGTTGTCTTATTGCTACAGCCAGAACTTCAAGAACTATGTTGCAGAGATATAGGCAGAGTGGACAGCTTGTCATGGACCTGGTTTTAATGGAATCACTTTGAATTTCTCTCCATTTATTTTGATGTTGGCTATGGCTTGTTCTTAATTACTTTTATTGTGTTTAGATATGGTTTTTATTTTCTTGATCTCTCCAAGACCTTTAACATGAAGGGATGTTGGATTTTCAAAATGCCTTTTCAGCATCTAATGAGATTATTATGTGGATTTTTTGTTTCACTTTGTTTATGTGGTGGACTACATTGCCAGATTTCCATATGTTAAACCTACCCTGCATCTCTGGGATGAAGATTATTTAGTCATGGTAGATAATTTTTTTCATGTGTTCTTGGATTCAGTTTGTCAGTATTTTATAGAATATTTTTGCATCACTGTTCATAAGGGACATTGGTCTGTAGTTCTTTTTCTTTGTTGCATTTTTGTATGGTTTGTGTATCAGGGTAACTGTAGATTTATAAAAGGAGCTTGGCAATGTTCCTTTCTTCATTGTGTGGAACTATTTGAGGAGTATTGGAATGAGGTCTTCTTTGAAATTCTGGTAGAATGTGGTACCGAGGCCATCTGTTAAATAGAAAAAGGAAAATATTTTTAATAAATGGTGCTGAAATACCTGGATATCAAAATATAGAAGAATGCAAATAGATACATATCTATTATCATGAAAACTTATAAAACTCATCAAAATGGATCAAGAATATCAACATAAGTCTAGCTACATTGAACCTAATAGAAGGGAAAATAGGAAGCAGAACAGAATGCATTGGCATAGGACATGGCCAATAAGACAAAACAATAGCATATAGAATGGGAAAAGATCTCCATCACCACTCCACATCTCACAGAGGTCTGATCTCTAAATATATAAAGAAATCAAGAAACTAGACATCAAAATGCAAAGTAATCCAACTTAAAAAGGGTGTACAGAGTTCAAAGGGAACAACAGTAGATTATAGGTTAAATGAAAGTAGTAAGACAGAATAATGAGAAAAGAAATGTTTTAGCATGGACGTGTGGGAGCACAGAGGGTGTTTTGTTTTGTTTTTTTAATATAAAGCCATATGCAAGTCTGGTATCTCTCAAACCAACTTAAAAATGGGGTAGAGAATGATAGTAGAATATACATGAAAACAAGAAGCAGGGAAAGGAATCATGAGTTAAAGTGGAATTAAGAATGAAATGAGGAACCAAAACTGAACAGCCCGGAGAAGTCGGGTAGAGCCAAACAGAATTAGTAAAAAAGAATAATTAAGTAAGTGTTTTTCAGTAGTTGGAGAGTGTATCCTCAAAAAACTGCAGCTTCCAGAGCCAGTCTAATGTTAAAAACAGTCTCAAACAGTGGTTTTGCCATTTTTCCATTCCTTGCTTTCCACTTTCCAGATACACTGCATTGAGTCCAGTGCAGCTCAGTTTTTATACTGGCCATTCCTCTGTTCCATCCACACTTTACAATAGTGTTATTGCATGTGAATGAAAACTTCAAACCTCTCCTGTTTACTATCTTAATATTGCCTAATGATTTCAGGTCAAAAAGAAAGTAAATTTCCGCAGAAGTCTTTTCTTATTTTCAACAATAGGCCAGACATCTTTTCCATGTTCCTTATATTTTACAATTCATTATAAAGAAAAGTGGATTCTAAGATCAAAGCCGTAAATGCAAGTCCTCAAAGTAATAGACAACAAGAAGAAAGCAGAGAGGAAACACTTCAGAATATTGGTCTGTACAAAGAGTTTTCATGATGACTTCAAAGCACACCAAAAAAAGCAAAAATAAACAAAGGGAATTACATCAAACTAAAAAGCTCCTCTACAACAGAGGAACAATGAGCAGAGTAAAGAGAGGTTCAACACAATAGGAGAAAAAAACTATTTGCACGCTATTCATTTGACATGGAATTAACATTTAGAATACATAGTAGAAGCCAAATGAGTTACCAGTAAAAGAAAAAAAGAGATAGAACATACTCAGTTTTAAAACATTGGTAAACCAGTTGAATATGTGCTTATAAAAATGACAGGCAATACTCAGAAAGTGTACACAATAGAATAAGCATAACCAACCTTGAGGAAAATGAAAAATAAAATCCACTATAATTTATTATTTCACTTCACTAAGAATAGTTATTATCAAGAAGAAAAAAATAAGAGTGGAGTATGATTCAAGTAAAGTTTTTGCTGTGCAAGTATGAGGCTAAGAGTTCAGATCCCCAGGATCTATGCTCAGAAAATGAATAAAACATGGCTGTAAGGACTAAAATCACCCCAGTTTTGAGAAAGGAGGATCAGGCCATCCCTGGAGCTTATTGGTCAGCCCCATCTACCTGACTTCATCACATAAAAGGAGGTGAAGCATGATTTTGGGAGATATCCAATGTTTCTTTCTTCTCTTTTGCTATTACAAGCACACAGTTCTATGTATACATGCATACATATGTTCCCATATACACAACACATATACACAAAAAGATAAAAGATATCAAGTACTGTGATGACATGAATCTGTACACTTTTTGGTGTGAAGATGTAAATTGATATTCCTACAACCAATATTAAAATGGTTACAGTATATGTTTGTGGAAGTGGAATGCTACCAGAATTTCTCCTGTTTAATGATAGTGTTACATTAACTAATTGGTTACATTATAACCAAGTAACAGATGTTCGTTTTAAAAATGCAACTATTTAGCACAGATTCCTAAGCACAGTGCCATGCTTAATCTAGAGACCTCTTATGGCATCCAGTCTTTCCCTGTATATCTACTACTTCTATTCCTTATTTGATCTATAACCTAAGTCTAAAACTGGGGCAGGAGAACAAGACCCTGATCTTCCAGAATGCTATTTCTTCCACACCTCACATTGCTAATTTATTCAATTTTATCCATTGCAAGCTGAAGAACTATAGTTTTAACATTCTTATTTATGTATTCACTTCTTAAAATGCCCTCCAAATGTCCCTGACCAGCTAACTATTAACAGAGAAAAGAAAGAAAAACAAGATTTATCTTATCTGGCTTCATCCAAAACAAGGTGCTGAGCTTTGCCTGGCAAGCTCAACTTGACAAGTAAAGCCCTGGGCAGAGGCATGTTACTATGAGGCAATGGAGGGCAAAAGATGGGAAATAGTGTAGAAAGCACAAAGGTGTAGCTAACTAATTAAGATTAGAAGTAAACAGCAAAAGGTTTTCTAAAGCCAAGACATTTGATTCTTTTATATCAACTGCAGCATACACCATTACTAACTGTCAGGCAATTTGCTCAGTTTGAAAGATGCTAAATGGTTTTCAATAAATTTTAAGGTAAGCGTGATTGCTAAAAGGAAATAAGCCAAATATAGAGAATATCTCTTTGACAAACAAGTGTAGTTCATATGTAAATGATACTTATTTTAAATACATTATTAGATCAAATATTTCTATCACCAATCACTTTCTGTGTCTTTTCCCCCTTTCCCTTTCACCATTTGCCCCTGCCTCTTTCATTTTCTCTAAATTTCCTTCCTAGTTTTGTTTTGTTTTCACATTAGCTCCATTTTATATTTTGTTTTCCATATGCCAATTATTTGAAAATTATTTGAGTGGCTATTTTGTTTCAGACTCTTTTTGTACAGAATGTACTGTGTGCCACACAAGAGTAATTACATGCCATATGTTTTCTGGAGCCAGCGATTAAAATTGTTCTGACACATAAATTACAGAGCAGCCCATGGGGATTATTGCTCCCTAGCCCTCCTTGCAGCTCCACCCATGTTTGAAAAGCGTTACCAAGTCTAGTCAACTCTTATAGCCCAGATTTTTCCTATAGAAAAAGACCTATGCTGAAGCTGAATCTGCTAAGAGATTCACTTTCCATTTGTAAAAATAAGTATAGACTGAAACTACAATCCAGGTGACAGTGTCCTTGGACAGACAGACAATAAAAGATAACAATATAACCCCTGTCTTCTAAGAAGTGCAGCAGAGTAAAAGACACTCACAAGATCATTGTCTACTTTCTGATGTGCTGCTCATTGGTATTGCTATGGACTTCTTAGCCAGGATTCAAAATAGAGAGATGCTTGTATCATATGTAGCTCTTGCATCTCAGGGTACTTGTGGAAGAAAAAAAATCATCGGGGGCAGAAGAAGGTGTATTGAGGGATTGTTCCAAGGTAGCGTTCACAAATGACTTGCCAATAAATGTAATATTGGGCAGAAATGAACACACTATTGTATTTTTTAATCTTATCTATGGAAAACTTATTGGTTTTGGATTATTATTTTTCATTCTTTGTATCTGCATATATACTTGAATTGGGTTTAGGAAAGTGTCTCTCTTGTAATTCACAAGTCGTGTATAGCTGTTATATCAGGGAGGTTTAGCTATGTTAGAGTCTCCTGAATAGACCTTTCAAGGTCTTGGACTTTATTACTGCCTACAATGTCAGCTTATGTTCATTTCTAATGGAGAATCCTTAATGTTCAACAAAGCTTGCACATCTCTAACTTGAAAGCCAGCTTATGTCTATTTATCACTACCCTTTTGTAATTTCTTACAGTTCTGGTTTTGTGATTTTTGTTCTGTCAACCAAATGGAAAATGTATTAACTCAATGAATAGTGCTTTGGAATAAGCAAAATCGACTATGATTATTCTTGTGATTTCCAAATACCACTATTACTCATAAAAGGAATAAAACTAATATAATATACAAGGCAACAGATCAATTTTTCACACTGCCAGTGATCTTATTTATTTCTTGCCCATGACTACCTCCTGGTTTCGCTGACTTTTTGCACTTTTTTGCTATTTCAACCTCCTTGCAGTGGGAAATTAATTCTCTTTCCTAATATTTTTATGTATAATTGGAATATTATTTTTTTGCCTTTCATGAGGGAAAATGAAAGGTAACACAATGAGTAAATGGAACCTGGCATTTTCATATTTCAAACCTACAAATTCAAAATGTATCACAATGCTTTTCCCCTACATTACCCTAATGCTGTAAGCACCCTTTGATATGTAGATGATGATATTCTGACCTAAGGTCATAAAACCTCAAGGTCATTACACTTCAGGATTCCATAGGAAAAAAAATGGACTACGTAAAAGCTTGCTCATTTGATACTGGAAAGATGGTTCAGCAGTTAAGAGTGTTGAATCTTCTTCCATAAAACTGAGATTCAGTTCCTAACTCCCATACCATGTGCCACAATCAAGTTCAAAAGGATCTGAGGCCTACCTCTAGCCATCATGGGTGTCAGGCACACAATGATACACAAACATATATGTAGGAAAAGCATGCATATAAAGTAAAATTAGAATTTAAAACTGAATCACACTGTTATATCTCTTTCTTCGCAGTTAAATGTGTATTTGGATGACAACAAAACAAACTTTGGTGCCACTCAACATTGGAAGCATATGTCCCCTCTTCAATAGGATGTTGTGATTTGAATCTAAACCTAAAGAATTACCTAAAGTGTTCATTTCATCAACCTCTATGACAGAATAAATTTCTTCAAGGTGTTATCTCTTCGCTACCATGACTTGTCTCATAGTGAACTACCAGTAGTTTTCTCTCCAGGAATAACAGTTCAATTCAAATGTAAGCCATCACATTATTTAAATTCATCAGCATTAGAAATGAAAATCATACTCAAACACATATATTTTTGAGCAAATTGATAAATCTGGTCATGGTTCTTACTTGCACATTCTGGCATTACTGTAGCTATTTTGGGCCCTTATTTTGCAGGTTTAGTGACTTGGTTTTACCAGGAAATAGAAGAAATGTGTTTATACTTCCAGAACCATAATTTTCAAATAATGTTAACAAACACAAAACTAGACTATTCATTATAATTCTTTGATTAGTATCTATATGGTATATTCACCCATACAGTCTACATTTACTAAAAGGATATTTTCAATTTTATATTCCTTCAAAATTAAGCATATTTTAGGTATACGGCATCATTTCAAATAAAAGTATCACCCTCGGTAAAAGAGAAAAACAATAATCTCTGCTTCAAGACATTTGATAAAATTTCTTATTAGAGGCCATCCAGAAAGTCAAGTGATTCGGTCTGCCATGGTCATTTTCTAGTCCCTTCCATGTATGTACCCCTCAGAGGTGCTAACATAGTTTCTACCTTCTTAGAAGTAAAAAGGGCATAGATCTAATCTACATTGGGAGTAGAAAATGACAAGATCTCCTGAGTAAATTGGGAGTATGGGGACCTTGGGAGAGGGTTGAAGGGAAGGGGAGAGGCAGGAAGGAGAGCAGAGAAAAATGTAGAGCTCAATAGAAATCAATAAAAAAGAAGTAAAAAGGGCAATAATCTGTAGTTACTATTTTTCAAATATTTCTTTGGATGATATTTTGCATATAATAAATGAGTTAGAAGATTGTCAAGAACATAGAAAATAAGAAATGTAATTTTTAGCAGTAAGTTTGAAAAGTTGCTAGCTCTAATTATAACTAGAGTTACAATTAGAGAGAACAATTTGCCATTGCAGATTCCTGTACAATCACTGTGAATAAAAAATGCTCCTAACATCTTTCTGACTTTTGTCATTCCATGAGTTAGTTACAGTGGTCTTTTATATTGGTCTTACATTTTAAACTTGCAATTGCCTTTTATTTAAGTGTAGCATATGTTCTAGCTAAATATAACAGAGGAACAGAAATAAAACGCTATATAAGAGACATACTTTCAAAATAAAAAGTAATTTCTATATTTCAAAATGTTGTACTAATATTTGTTTGAAATACCTCCATTACTTTTAGTTGGTATGGAATATCAGATGCATCTTACACACCCATAATTCATATGTAGGGACTAAAATTGCATTATGTGCATTATGGGAACAGCCTACATAATTTTTATACATTTTAATTTGTATAGATAATCTGGTAAACATTATTTGCTGCCATTTTATAGATTTGCTATCACCAGAGGATTCAGGGTTTTTTGAGGAAAAATTATAATTAAAATGTCACCTAGTGTACATTATATTTCAAAGAGATTCATCAATCATGGATTCTTAATTCTATATTTTCAGTTAATATTTTGCTATTAGAATCATTTGAATTTTCAGTTGCTATTATTAACCTAGAACATATATATATAAAGAAAGTTCTACTCACTGTTTTCATGAAAAGTATATTAACAAAGAATCTATAATCATTTAATCAAAAAATATAAAGCATCATGTGGTAAAGCTGCATTAAAATAAGGAAAATCCATAGGTCAAGGAATGATGCCTTGTATCTGATAATGTCTTTTTTCTACAGTGTATTACCAAAAAATTATATTTATATTCACATGTTATTTGAAGAGAAAAAGTAGAAAACATCTATATCCTATAATATTCTCACATTTTTCCAGTCTAAAATTTTACATGCTTCTTGGAATGTGGAATAGAACTATTTGGATAGAATACAAGATAGGCAGGTGATATTTTGGAATCAGGATTTCAGATTTAGTTGAGAACAAAGACACAGATATATCTATATCTGTATCTGTATCTATATCTATATTTATATCATCTGAGCCAATACATGTATATATGAATTTGGGACTAAAATCTTAGAAGTATATTGAAGTTAGTAAAAGAAATTGGATCTCTGAGGGAACAAAGTACATATACAAGAAGGGAGACTATGGAAGTGACAAACATGCTCGTAATTTCCAGTGGCTGAGTAAGGATAGTGAACTCCTCAAGGTCATATAGCAGGTGGCTGAGATGACTATGCAGGCAAGAGAATTCAGGGAAAATTAAAAAAAATTAAATCTAATTAGTGTCTCAATTTTTGATAACAAAGTTATGACTTATAATTGATTTTCGTAATTTCTAGATAAGACTACCAAGACTCAGAGAAGAAAAGTATTTTTTCTAGGCAAAGTGAATGATGAAACTAGGTTGTATTAGAATGGAACAGTACTCTGGATAAGCTATATTGGATCTTTAATATAAGTGAATGAACTAAGTTGTAGTACATTGGCAAATTACTTTTGCACTCTCAATTGCCCAACACAGAAACTATTGCCTTGGAATTGTCTATATTGTGACACTCTTCCTTGGGAGATGTGAACGGATTTCTGCTCACCCAGATAGACTACAAAAGAGCAAAGAAAGGCTACTATCAAAGTCAAGCAACAATGAGTTTTCTGGGGACAGTAGTTACTTATCGGAGAATGAGTGAGTGGTCGTATAAAAGTAGAAATGGTAACAAGACAATGGTGTCACCAAAGCCTACTTAAGCAATGGTAATGGCTCATGAAACTTGAACCTCACCACGCAACTTGCAGAGAGTTCAACCATAGATTGAAGTTGTGTCTTTCTTAGGTAACTCATGATCTATTCCTATTATAGAAATTTGGCCTGGTCTATGTTTTTCCCAGATACTTGGCTGGTTTGAGTTTCTTCAGTGGAGCTTAGCTTGTCTGTTAGTATCTCTAATCAGTTTTATAGCTTATATATACTTGATAATGTGAATCTTGCCAGCTTCAGGTACTTCCTTAATTATTTTCTAGTTGTTTACTTCCTGAGATTATGGAACACCCCTGCAAGATGAAATTTTATATCTCTTCTTAGAATAATCTGTTGTTTCACATCTTTTTTAACATTCTGTGTCATAAAGAGCTTTCCTCCCAGGACTGTTTTATTTTAGGAAATATAGTTACAGAACAATGCATCCTGATTCATATAATCACTTCAGAGTCATGTTCAAGTCGGCTGAAATCAACATTTCATAAAATAGAAACTAATGGAAGAAAATGTTTGTTACTGGCATCTTTATTTTTCATGCCCTTACTTAGAGTTCCCCATATCACTATGCTACAGATTAATATAGAATTATTGTTCTGTATCTAAAACCTAATTAGCGGTGGGAAATATGGGTATAAGTCCTCACCAATAAATGAATTTATTATTCATGGATACAATTACCAATGTTGTGTTGATCAATATTCAATCAGATATAACAGTGACAAATAATCAAAAGCAAAGTACTGAAGGAAGAAGAGTCATCATCATAATGGTTATCAATAAATACTAAAATCCACCTTCATTTTTAAGGGAAGAGACTTTAAACAGATTGTGAACATCTTAAGAAAATAGACACATTTGTACCTACAGTCACAGTGCCTAGACAGTGTTTATACTCTCAAATATTTACTGAAAAACCTTCATGAGAACTAAGCAATCGCTTAACATATATAAAAGGCAACTCAAGATGAAGTGAAAGTCTTATAATTGTGAAGCAGGCAGAAAATGAAATAATATATACATAACACACATGGCTCTGGTATGAAAAGATCTTTTTTCTTCTTATGAAACCAAAACCATTTAGAAAATTTACTTTTCAAATAAAGATATTTGTTGATTACTATATGTGAGATTTTTAGAAATACATGCAAGTTTTCCATATTCCTCCCAGACATAATAATACAAGAGGATATAAGACTTTCATTAATGGTGTGTGTGTGTGTGTGTGTGTGTGTGTGTGTGTGTGTGTGTGTGTGTGTGTTTGATTAACCCTCATTCACTTTTGCTTTGTCTGTCATTATCTCAAAATCTAATTTTCGCTTGAAGAAATTACTAAGTTGAGGAAAGTGAATCAAGGAATAGTGCTGCCATTCAAATTCTCACTGAGTGAATTTCCTTTCAATAAAAACAGATGACTTTTCTTTTAGGAATCGTCTTAAGATACAGAAAGCCAGACAGTTCATGTTTTTATAAAGAATTTTCCTGTTTTTTGACGGTGTCATACAATTATATAGAAGTAAATATGACTTGATTTATACTCTAACTACCTCTCCAAATCGCTTCACATGCCACTACCATGCATTCTTACCAACTTCATATCCATTTTAATTGTTTTTGATAAAGTTCTACATCTAGTTATTTCTGCCCATATGTACATTATTGTCAGATAATATACTGGGACAAGGAAAATATTCCTGTGGCCACATCCTCAACAAAGGATGATTTTCTCTACTCCAGAAACTAGAGAACTGATTAGATGAGCAAAATATGTTTTCCAAATTAATACATAGATGATGCTTTGTGATCCATTGCATTCCATTAGTATACTCAGAATGAGTGGGTAAGACAGTAATGCCATGATGCTTTGAGATCTTCACAGTTGTAAAACCTTCCTCAGGTTTTACCTATCTGTACTGTTTTAGTAGTCATATGGACTACTCTGACAACCTCCATGAAAGGAGAATTCTCATCCCTGGAATCCAATTTTTTATTACTCTGTGGTTTTTGTGTAGTACATTATTAGATTAACTGGCTTGATGTCTGTAATATATATATATATATATATATATACATATATACACATTTAGGTATATTATTTATAATTTTAAATAAATATAAAATATATGATTCCTTGAAACTTTATCAAACAACCTTGGTATACTTTGTCACCTATCTGTCATTCTTCTTCAGTTTTTGACCTCTCTTCTCTATAATTGAACCTTCTATTCTTTATTTCATTTTATAATTCACATCACCTATATCCTGGTATTCCCATCCCAAAACATCTACCTCCTTGTCAAGGACTTGCCTGACAAAAATACTTCTTATCAGAGTAGGGGTATGGGTATTTTAGAAATATAGGTAAAGAATATAAAGACACATAAAAATAACAAGACAGAAATCATAGAAAGTATCAGGAGGGCTTTTTAGTGACTGAAATCACCCCTGTTTGTTTTTCCACAGATTTTATACCCATCATAAATGGTAAGGGAGAGAAGGTAACAAAAGAATTTATTAACAGGATACAAAGGATAACTCACACAGTCAGTCCCTTTATCACTCTGAGATATCAAATTATTAGCATTTTGTTGTCTAGGTAGTGAGGCTTCTCTAGATCCTGAAGACCACCCCTCCCCAGGTGACCTCATAGTTACAAAAGAATAAACAGAAGTACATTTGCATATCCTGACCATATGTAAGGATTGAATGGAGCTATCTTAATGTCAAAAGAACCAAGCAATCACATCCTGAGTCCTACCCCAGTCTTACCCATCTACAATGTCTATGAACTATAGAAACTACTAGAATGGTAAGATATGCAGAAGTAGCACTCTGGTATTATTGATAACCAGCAGTTTTATAATTGAACTTATGATGCACTGAACAAGAGAGAAATCATGCCTGATGTTGGAAACCAAGCCAACATCCTGGTGTTAGTGAGGTCATGGACCTTAAAAAACAATCTACTACCACCACCTTGATAGAGCAACATAATTCCTTGCAAATTACATTCAAAATATTATCCATATATCCACACATAACTGTAGCTACAACCCCAATGAAAGAAATTTCTCCTTTCACCAGATTCTGGCCAACACAGACAATCACCACTGGACCCAATGCAGAAATCAAAGGATTCTATGAAGCCTAGCCCCCAAAGACACATATACATCACATCTTATGAATAATCAAATCATGAGAAGTCGAGAAGAGAATGCAGAAATTATGTAAGAGCCAAAATACCAAGAAGTTGGCTATGAAACAGTCTCTACTAGAAATATCTCTGTAAATAAAACTAGAGCAATGGAAATGTTAATGTATATGTTAACTTAGAAAGAGGAAAATGCTTCTGGGTACCATTTCTAAGCAGAGAACTACAGGCACCTAGTGATTGCTGGAAGGACTGGTCTCTGCCATAGACGTGCTCCTCTAGTGGTTGTCCAGTGCATAGTGGTCTGCCCTGAAGTCTTGTATATACCTACAACAAAAACAAACTCGGCACATTTTATTTACATATGTTTATGCATACACATACATACACACAGAATTCAAGAAATGACAGTTAAGAGATGTTGAAGGTAAGAAAGGATGGGCAAATTCATGTAACTCTATTTCAATTAAAAATGTAATAATTTGGCTTGCCTGTCTGTTACATGATACCTTTCTGAAAACTGAGTTCAACTATTGCATTTTAAATAATCATTTTCCTTAATTTATTATAGAGCCAGATATTTCATTATCTACCATTTGTTTGCAACCAGAAAGAATATATGCTGATCTTTATTGTTTTTCACATATAAATTATTTCATTGGATCTCAATAAACTCATGTATTTTATATAATCTCATAAGTTTCAGTTATTATTCATTAAGATATTGAAACTCTACCAGTCTGAGATAGCAAGATTTCCATTTGTTGTTTTGCCATTTTGACATAATCTCTGAAGTTTCTTGATTTTTAAAATATTTTCTCTAATTTAGTGTACAGTTTTTTTAACCCAGTAGCAGAAATATTTCATCTTCCAGATTTAATGGCTTTTAGGAAACATAGTGTTTAGAAATGATATTCTAAGTGGTTACATACACTCTATGCTATTATTACATCATATCTTCTAGCTTTCCAGATATTTTCTTTTTTTTTTTTTGAGCTCTACATTTTTCTTTGCTCCCCTCCTACCTCTCTCCTGCCCTTCAACCCTCTCCCAAGATCCCTATGCTCCAAATTTAGTGAGGAGATCTTGTCTTTTTCTACTTCCCATGTAGATTAGATCTATGTATGTTTCTATTAGGGTCCTCATTGTTGTCTAGGTTCTCTGGGATTGTGGTTTGTGGGCTGGTTTTCTTTGTTTTATTTTTAAAATCCACTTATGAGTGAGTACATGTAATAATTGTCTTTCTGGGTCAGAGTTCTGATCTCCAAAATATACAAAGAACTCAAGAAATTGGTCATTAAAAACAAATAATCCAGATATTTTCAATGGATAGATAAGATAACAAGTTTACATTTTCCTTAATTTACAAAGGATTTGAGTTTTAACATTCCAGTGATTTATCTAAACTTGGAATGATTTTTACTCTGGTCTGACTTTCACTAGAACAGTATTTCCCTTTTAATTTTTTATACTGTGCATACAATAGGTTTAAATGGCAAGATTAATCTCAATTGTAAAGTAAAACTTGAAAAATTCAATTTTTTATAAATATTTACTTGTACTCCTTGTTGATTTACATTTTCCTTGCATAATTTGAAAATTATTAGTTATAAGTGATTTTGTTGAAATGTAGTCTGCTTCAGTGTGTCTTCAAGTTTGGGGAATTGACATTTTTCTTTTCCTATATTACTTTCTAAATAGATAACATATTTCAAATAAAAATCATAGAATGTTACAGGTGGAAAATCCAATGTCCTCTACACTGTCTATTATATTTTTCTTACCAAGAAATAATTATTTTGTACTATATTTTTTATTTTCACTATTTCTTCTAGAATAGAATGCATATATAAAATTTGAAACTTCATCTAAACAGATATTACAAATGGTACCTCTTTGTCAAATAAGCAGTTTTATCATAGGTATTCTTTAATTTCACACAGGGCCTCTACACAGGAGTTTCAAATGTAGTTTCAAAAAGAGTCTTAGATGGGACAGAGTCCAGTACAGTGCAAATACCTTATAATTTTAATATTATCAAGCAGTTAGTATTTGTCTCAAGTAAATTCCTTGGGATTTTTTTCAGTTTACTTAGTTATATTACTATTACTATTATTATTATTATTGCAATGGTGAAGAGCCAGTAAAGGACAAGCATGATGAACATCAGCCTTCACCACTGAACTATATCTTTTTAACCTCAGACATGTTTCTAACAACTGTTATGAATTAATTTTTCAGGTTCATGTCTAATTTAATAATTCTTAAAGCCGCTAATTTAAAGCTTCATGTTGAATAGTTTTATATGAATTTTTTAATGACTCAGTATGGGGTGCAGATGGAAGTTATTGGATCTTCCCTGTAGTTGTAAGCTTTTCTGTGTTCTGCCAGGTCCCACTGGCAAGTTTGTCTCCCACCCATCAGTCCCGCAGCCACATTCAAAATAATCATTCAAGAGGCTTAATACTATTTATAATTGCTTGGTGGATGGCTCAGTTTAGCCATTACATATGAATTAACCCATTTTTAATAATCTCTATAGTGACATGTAATGTTATCTGTTCCCTAGCACATCTTGTTGCTCCAGTGGCTCACTAGCATATCTCTTGACCTCACCCTTCTTCACCTATATCTATTTGGATTTTCCATGCAGCTGATTCTGCCCAGTCATATGCCAAAGCAGCTTTATTTATCAACCAACAAAGTCAAAACATATTTGTAGCATACAAATGACATCCCACATCATCTCTCTTTACTGTCTAATTAAAAAGGAAGATTTTATCTTCAACATTATAAGAATATATATATCTAAATATGTATCAGGCAAGAATTACAGATATAATAGTTAATCATTATGTCTTTCACAAAATTCAAGAAAATACTCCATCATCTATCCAATCTTTTTGAGTATAGTTTCATATCTAATTTATCTTTTAACATAACTAAGAAAAATTATAACTGTATATTCTTCAACTCTATCAAAGACACCAGAAGGATATACTAAGTTGCTCTCTCCTTTTTCTTTTTCTTTCTTTTTTTTTTTTTTTGGTTTATCGAGACAGGGTTTCTCTGTGGCTTTGGAGCCTGTCCTGGAACTAGCTCTGTAGACCAGGCTGGTCTCAAACTCACAGAGATCCGCCTGCCTCTACCTCCCGAGTGCTGGGATTAAAGGTGTGCGCCACCAGTGCCACCACTGCCTGGCTTGAGATAGCTTTTTAAAGATCATGAGGTATCTAGTAACCCTCCTTTATTAAAAAAAAAAAAAAAAAAAAAAGCTTGTTCAGGATTAATGTGGATGTATGTGCACTGTGCTGGAACCAAATGTAGCCAAAAGCTTTTCTATTTTCTGTCCTGTTCCACTGGGCCAGTTTATTTCCTGCCCACTAGTCACACAGCATGCATAAAATAATCATTCATAGACTTAATATTAATTGAGCCAATGGCTCAGACTAGCTTTTACATATAAATTAGTCCATTTCTAACAATGTGTGCATCACCATGTGGCTTCATGGCATTATCTGTTTTCTAGTACATCTTGCTGCTATGATGGCTCACTAGCATCTCTTTTGACCAGTTTAGAGCAGTTCAGATATAAGTCACATGGTGTGGGATTCCTCCCTGTATGGTATGAATAAGTTTCATTGCCATTGGTTAATAAAGAAACTGGTTTCAGCCAATGGAATATATATATATATATATATATATATATATATATATGTATGTATGTATGTATATGTATATGTGTATTTTATGTATGTATATATATATATATATATATATGTATAATTTATGTATAGCCAGGCTGGAAAAGATAGAGAGAGAGAGTAGGCAGAGTTTGAAAGAAGTTGTGTAACCACCACAAGAGACAGATGCCAGATGCCAGACTGAACTCTACTGGTAGGCCAAAACCACATGACAATACTCATATTAATAGAAATGGTAAAATTAATATATAAGAGCTAGCCAATAAGAATCGTGCACTAATAGGCCAAGCTACGTTGCAATAATTCAGTTTCTAGGTGATTATTTCAGGTCTGGATGACCAGGAAATGAACAAGCAGCCTCTGCCTACAGTCACATAATTTACATTATTTTTAATTTACATTAAAAATAAAAATAAGTATATTTGATCACATACACAAATGCCAAGGGGTACTCTAGTATTTTGAAGACTTGCAAGTGAGGTGCCTTCAAGCAACCTTCTAGAGCTCTTTCATAATTCTGTCCCTTTTCAAATATAAATTTTGCTCAAAGAACAAAACTTAATGCAGGCTACATATATTCTTCATATTCATTCTTGCATCTGCATATTGTTCATAGGTGCTAATCCACACTTCATTTTACTCCACAATCTATTTTGTATTGTTTTGAGCAAAATGACTGACAGGAAGTAATTTAAAGAAGAAATGGTTTATTAGAGTGTGGAATTGGATGGTATGCGGCCTATCACAGCAAGGCAGGCCTTGTGACAGGAGTAAAAGGTTATGCTTTATCCATAGATTTCTACAAGTCAAAAAGCAAATAATTAAATAAATACACAAATAACTGGTGGTGGTCAGTTGCTCTATTCTTCTGCTTATTTGGGAATCCACATGTTATGGAACAGTGGCTCCCTCATTAAGAATTGGCAATCCTTTCTGCCAGCAACCCTCATAAATGTTTCCAGCACTGTAATTCCAAGGTAATTCTTAACCCAGTAATATTTATAATATGAATTAATGATTATGTCACATTGAATCCATTCAATAGACTAACAGCTATCTTCTTAAAAGATATTCATGACCTAATTCCTGCATAAAGGGAGATTTTAGAGTACAACAGAATTAGCAATCTAAGTATAAGGAGACTATTCTGCATTATATAATTATGCTCTAAATATATCAAATTTATTTTTATGAGACAGATGGAAATAAAGTTTAAAGATGGTTTTCTTTGAAATGGAATGCAAAGTCTAAGAGACTATGGTAGGTACTGGAAGCTGACTATGCAAGTAATACATACATTCCTTTAGAATCTATTCAAACTAATAGTCCTGATAAACCATTAATGTTAGTCAACTGATTATCATTTCAACATTTCTTTTCCAGTACTATAAGAGAATAAATGTATGCTTTAGCCACAAAGCTCATTTTATTTGGTATAACAGTCACACTAGAAATAACCATGTAATAAAAATTTATCCTGCTACAAACTCATGAAGACAAGAATCACAGACATAACAAAAGGGCAAGATTCTCAACTCTACACTCCACCGAGTTCTTGTCTCTCCTACTTTATATTCCTCTCTTGCTGCAGTCATGTATCTTCTGTCTCCATCTCCCTAGTGCTGGGATTAAAGGTGTGTGTGCACCACTACAATCTGGATCTAATTCTGGATTGATCTTGTGGACCCCACGGTAGCCTTAAACTCACAGAGATCCATCTACCTCTGTCTCCTAAGTCCTGGAATTAAAACAGTGTCACCACTCCCTGGCTTGTATGGCGGTCTAGATTGACTGTTTTGCCCTCTGATATTCAATTATCTATCCTATCTTGGTGTGTCCAAAGTCTTGTACCTA
Source organism: Ondatra zibethicus (assembly GCA_004026605.1). Lineage (NCBI taxonomy): Eukaryota > Metazoa > Chordata > Mammalia > Rodentia > Cricetidae > Ondatra > Ondatra zibethicus. The sequence goes on along the minus strand of PVIU01012673.1, from coordinate 40,105 downwards.
ATTTGCTTTCTATCATAACTTGCTTTCTGCATCAGGTAAACAAGGAAAACTATAACTGTAACTATCTAGTTTTCAACTCCCTCAGAGACCCAAGAAGGAAACAATATTAACTGAGGAAGAGGGAAGTGCAAATAAATGACTTCTAACAATTGAGAAATGACAAAAACAGCTGACTGTCTGGAGAGTTACCCAAAGTGTTGGGGCATTTACCTTTGGCCTACTGGTTTAGAATAGTCTATAGACTTTTCTGTGAAGTAGGATATTCTGAAGGACTGTCCTACCTTATCTTGACAATGTTTGGCACTCACTCTTTTTTGTGTCCTGCTTCTCCGATTAGGACAGCATATAGTCAGCACTTAAGGAAAGGGAAATTTCTTGCCCAGTGACTTACTTTTGTCACAAAGAAACTAAACTCCATGTGGAGTTTTTTTGATGTCTATCATCTTCTCTGAATTAGATTGTGCTGCCCCTGGCAGAAATGTCTCATTTTCATAAAAAAAGAGCCTATGATATTGAAACATCTTAAATGCCATATTCTATAGCTCTCTGAAGTATTTAGAGATAACCTGTCTATGTAATATATGTCTTTGCTTGACTTTCAAAACATACCTAATGTGACTACAAGTTCAATTGTAATAGCTGATTAACTACTAACATGCACTAACTTATTATCCTAACCAGTAGATAATAATAATTTTCAAGGACTAGTAATTTGCATTACATTTTTAAATGTATTTTTAAATGTTATATAGGTATAATACCATGAACAAGAGTAGAAATGTTTGTTCAGTATGTTCTAACAAAATTAATCTCAAATTTGATCAATATACAAATTTGTATATAATATACAAAAGTCCAATCCAATGTAAAGCATTTAAAACTAGTAATTGCTTTTAAAAAGTAAATTCAATAATCTACCTTTTGTCTAATCATATCTATATCCTTCCTTTTTTCTTTTCAGAGTAGTTTTAATAATCTACCTTTTATCCTATCACATTTATATCTTTCTTTTCAGAGTATATTCAATATTCTATTCTTTCATCCTATCATATATATATATATATATCATTTTTTCTTATAAAACAGCAACTCTGTATCTAATCACCTTTGTTTAACTTTTCTTCTGATTGTAATCAATAATTACTTATAGCTAACCCCCCTAAACAATGACAAATATTCATAACCCATTGATCCTTCAAAAACCACCCACCCTACCTCTTAGGATTGTAGGTGTCATATTCTTAAATATACTTCCTACTGTCTGGTGGCAACAGCATCTTTAGGGATCCTGTAAAGACAAATTTTGATTAATTGCCAAATCCTGGGAGATGTATTGTCTGTTGTCTAGTCTTTGTGTAATGGGAAAGTGTAGGACTTGACTCAAGTTCTGGCTAGAATAGTCTGTAAGACTGGATCATCTCAGTTCTGAGGAGTTTGTAGTCCAAAATCGATCCTCAGGTGGTGTGTTTATGCTTAGTGGTATTGTCATAGTCCTGGAAGAATTGTCGTTATGGGCTTCATACTCCTTTTGGAAGTAGTAAATGTTGCTATTAGGCATGCTCATGGTTCACTGCAGAAAACTGATAGAGACTCAAACCTGAAATCATGTACAGGAAGGTAGATGAAACCTTTTTCAAAAATTAGTTAGTACTCTATATGACCATTAATATCATGATAAAAGTTTAGAATATATATATATATATATATATATATATATATATATATATATATATATGTAAATTTTCTATCTTAGGAAAAGCTATTGAAGAGTCAATATAAAACTAAAAGATTATGAGATTAGTGGCAATAAACTATTTGTTTTTCTTAAGTCCCATATCAGGTGGCTCTTCTGACATGAGACAGATATTTTGGATTTTGCTTTAATAAGCATGCTTGGGTTTAGAGACAGAGAGAGAAACACTCAAACTCAAAATCCAGTATTAATCTTTACTTGGACTAGTACTAAAAAAAAGACTACTTGCATTACATGTCTGTAGAGAATAGCAGAATCAAATGTTTGGGAAAATTTATAAAATTTTGTTCAGTGATCTTTGGATTCCTTCACAGGATGCCTTTATTCTCCTGAAAAGACAGAAACAAAACCTCTCCCCAACTCTAATTTTAGGAAGATTCTCCTTGGGCAAGTGATATTTGATAAAAAATCAAAAGTATTTGCTAGTTTTATAGGTTGGTTTAGATTAAAAGACCATGCTGTTTGATGAACTATCATTTCTTTTAATTAAGAGGTGTCTTTTGTTCAAATTGATTTTAATGGTATCCACACCTTTTCTTCTCCTGTGGAAACAAAAGCACTCCCATCTTTCCAATATAGTACATGTCCAGGTTTCCATTCTGAGGTTAGTACATTTTTAATTATAATGGCTGGTTTAATTTAGCAGTTTTTTTTCTACTATCCAGTGTCTCTCCAGAGCTGTTGTTCTTTTCAAATTAGCACTTAGACAATTCAAAGTTAATAAAGCATTATGGAATCTATTTCTGTGAGTATTTGTCAGTCATTTCTATTTATTTAACATACCTTTAGAGTTTGGTTTGTTATTTCTATAACTGCCTGTCCTATATGATTGTGTGATATACCTATAATATGCTTTATATTATAATAAACAGTAAACTATCTAATTTTCTTATGGAAATATGCTGAAGCAATATCTTATTTTATTTGTACAGGTATACCCATGATGACCATACCTTCTAGCAAATGTGTGATTACCAAATCAGCCTATTCTGAACTCAAAGCATTTGCCCATTGAAAACCTGAATAGGTATAAATGATACAGTGTACATGTTTTATTATTCCAAATTCTACAAGTTAGAAAACATCCATCTGCCAGATTTAATTCCTTTGAGTACCCTTTGGTATACTCCTGCAGGTAGTAGGGTTTGGTTGTACAAAGAACAAGTAGGACATTTCCTTGACTTGTTGGCACATGATGAAAAAGTCTTTTTTTAAACCATTGCTATTGACATGTTTTTTTTAATGAAATACTGAGCCTTCCAGCACATTTCCAATCAAAAATTGATCGATTTCTGCATTACCTTTTGCTAAAGGACATGGCAGCCCCATGAGGAATCAGATGTGTGTTATCTATATGGGATAATTCCTCTTTCTGATTATATCTTTTAACTGAATAAATAAATAAGTCAATTCTGTATAATCTGAAACAAATTCAGTGGTTTTGATATGAAATACAACCCTTTATTCATATTATGAATTGGTAACTATTTTGAAAGTTTCTTTAAAATCCTTTAGTAGCATGAGAATAATCTATGTTCATGGCTGTAAAGCCCCAAGCAAATGTTTTTTTTTTTCATCAATTCATACCTCAAACACTGGGTTCCAAATGTAGCATGAATAATAAAATTTCAGAGATACATATTAGGGTTCAAGCTTATGATCAGGAAAACAAAGCAGCCAAACACTAGAGAGACCTTTACCGCTACCAAATTTCAGACCAAAATGGCAAGATCCTGTCTCCATAAATCCTCGACTCCACACTGTGCTGAGATCCTGTCTCTTCCCCTTTATATTCCTCTCTCTGCACAGTCATATTGCTTCTGTCTCCACTTCCCTAATGATAGGAATAAAAGTGTGTGATTCCCAAACACTGGGATTAAAGGTGTGAACCACAACCTGGATCTGTTTTTGGATGGATCTTGTGTAGCCCAGGGTAGCCTTGAACTCATAGTAGTCACTCTGCTTCTGTCTTGCAAATCCTGGGATTATAGCAATATGCCACCACTCTCTGACCTGTATGGCTGACTAGTATGGCTGCTTTACCCTCTGATCTTCAGGCAAGCTTTATTTATTAAAACACAATTAACATACTGCGATACATGTCCATGCATTAGGTGATTCAAGGAAAGTAAGCATATTTTCAAGAAGAAACTATATTAATCAAGATAAAGTAGTCTACTTCCTAAAATTACATTTTATAAATTTAGTTTTAAAGCAACCTTCTACATTTGTTTTTAATGAGTCTATTATAAAAGAAAAACCTAAGATACAGAAAAATCTATTCATTTCTTTTCAATGCTATTACCTTAGCAGTTAAACTCCCCAATTAGGATTTCTCTATTTCATCCTAAATAAGATTATCCATTACTCTTCATTTGTAGAAGAGATGATAATTTATAACACTCAGTTTACAGTTGCTGCTGCTTTTATTTTTGCATCCTCAACAAAATGTGCTGATATAGTACATACTCATTCAAGAAAATTTTTCATTTCAGAAAGGAGAGCTCAGGTTTGGTAACTCTCAATTCATTTTTCAACTATGAATGTGTATGTGATAGACATCCTGTTACTGTCCTTCTAAAAAGAGCCTCTACACAGATAAACAATCTTGTGTTATGGATTTGTTAAGTGCTGTTGGAAAGATTGCTTTGTCAAGTGCAATGATAAAGAAATTACATTAAGCTTCAGAAAAGTTTATGGATCATTTCTTTGGAGCATTCAGTTATGTATATTAACTTCATCTCCTCAACAGGCTGCATTTTACTTTGTCAAAGAAATAATAAAATACAAATAATATAAAGTAATAACCAAAATGGTAAGTCTTTTCTAATTACCTGTACCTGAAAGTGGAATGAGGTAATATTAATTCTTTTTGTTTAACTTGCAAAAGCAATTTAAATGAAGATACTATAATACAATAACTGATGGGTACTTGACTAAAAATTAATTACTTTTTATTTGAGGTATCATAAGTCATTATCCAAATATTTTAACGAAAATCATATATGATCATTATTTTGTATAATTTTCCTCTGGAAATAAATTTAGTATTGACTAATCATATAAATGTGCATTTATATTTTTCATCATGAAGCATTTTTCTAAAAATGAAATATGGAATAATAACATGAACATGCATGCTAAAATGAGAAATCATGGTTTTATATGATTGGTAATAATAATAATGAGCTCCGACTTACTATATTAGTTATTTTTCTTATTGGGATCACATATCTGACAAAGACAGTGCAAGGATGTATCCTAGTTTAATGAAATACATGCCATCATCTCAGGGAAATGGAGACAAAAGTGTGAGGCAGCTGGTCACATTGCACCCTCAAGTCATGAAGCAGTAAACAATGAATTCTGGTAGTCAGCTGCCTTCTTATATGTAGTTTGAGACACCACTCCATTGAATGGCATCATCCACACTGAGGATGGATACATTAGTTATCTCATTGCTGTAATGAAATACGTTTCAAGAAATGGAAGAAGGAAGTATTATCTTAGCATACTGACACAACACTAATCTCGGCACTCTGACAGACAGAGGTAGATTTTCATGAGTTCATAGCCAGCCAGGCTATACAATGAGACCTTTTCTCAAATAGAAGAAAGAGGAAGACAAGACAGAGAAAGAGGAAAAAAAGAAAGAAGAGGAGGTTGAGGAGAATGAGGAAAGCAAGAGAACGAGGAAGAGGAGGAAAGTAAATGGATGGAGGTTCAATTTGGCTCGGAATACCATAGGATGCAGTGCCCAGTCCCAGAGAAGGTATGGTATCTAAAAGAGGAGGTGTCAGTCAAATTGTTCCACAGACGACAATGAATATTGACGCTCAGCTTTCTTCTTTTTTCATATAGTTGAGGACCCCAGCCTAGGGAATGGTGCTGACTATGTTTAGAGAAAATCTTCCCATCTCAGCATAATCTAGATCAATCCTAACAGAAATTCCCAGGATCTAACCCAATCTAGATGTTCACTCACAGATAGGCCTGCAGGCTAAGAGTTAGATAATCTTGTTTGTGTGTTTGGGTTATTCAAGTTGATTATTAATATTCTACTTCACAGTATAACTTATAATTTCTATTAACCCAACATAGAAAATTTCACATGGACATGTCCAGACCTTTCACTCTAAATTATTCTAAATACTGTAAAATAAACAATCCTAAGAACCACAAATCCAACACTTTTCAGTTTAAAACCTAGATATTTCACTTTTAAGTCATAATTTCACATCCCCTTCCTCTATGAACTCATGGACAATAACTCATAATGTAACATTTTAAAAATTCTCATAATATTTAGCAGTATTAGATACTGCTTGAATGTTCAAAGTGCAGAGTCTCTTCAGAAATTGTAGGTAATCTTTTTTTTCTTAAAATATAATTTCTTTATTGATTCTTTAGGAATTTCATATCATGCACCCTAATTCTACTCAATACCCAATCCCTTTACATCCTCCCCTCACCCCTGCTGTACCCCCGAAAGAAAATTTTAAAGAAATCAAAACGAAACAAGCAAACAGCTTTCATTATGATCGCCTTATTTTAAAATTTATATAGGCCCAATATTAAATAATAAAGAGCAAACATTTTACTCAAAAATAGAGTAATGGTAGTAGAGTAATGGATGATCAACCAAAGCAAGACATAATCATCATAGTAAATAAAACGCCAAATCTGGAAGTTCCATGTCTGGAACATGAAGCCTATAATGGAATCACCTATGTTCTAAAAGACGTGAGTAGCTCTGAAGCATACAAGTCTTTTTCTTTGCCTAGATCCCATTGCAGCAGGTCTGAACTTTCCTTTGGTCCTGGTGTCTCTGACATCCTAGGGTCTCTGTAGCAGCTTAGTCTGTTCTTTCAGCTTCCAACAATGACATGTTAGTGCTTCCTTACAAGAAACACCAATCCTGCCACAGAGGCTTTCTTCAGCAAGGAACTTTGATAAAAGTGGTTCCATAGTAGCTATATCTTGCAGTTTTCATTCCAGAAAACCGTGCCATATGGATGATGGTGTCAGATTCTGCTAAAACTCATGGGTTATTCTGACCTTCTGGGATCACAGTTGCAACAGCTGGTGTGCAAAGCCTGGGAAAGCACACTTTCTTAGGTGGCTGTAGAACAGCAAAGAACCTTGTCAGTGGCATTTTCAGTTTGGACTCTTCTGTATCATAATATGCATTATCCTATGATGGAGAGTACCTTACCTCATATTACCTTTCATTATACTGAAGAAACAAGGTTTCTCCTTAGCAGTCCTGATCTCTTTAGTATTATGATTTCTCACTCTTATCATCCTTCTTTTTGGCAGCTATAACTTGTTCATTTCATTTCCTTGCCAAACATCCCAGCTTTAGAATGTTCTCTCTTTCACTGTAGCTTTATAGAAGAACTGTGAGCAACATGCGTGCCGCAGGTTGCATGTTACCCTGTCTAGAAATTACTTTTGATCAGAAAGTACTCTGTTCATTTTGATTTCTGCTTCATTTATGTCTCAGGAAATGTAGATCATCGTCCACTATCCAAAAGAACCAGGATTCCAATGCTAGCATTTCTTTAAATATTCTGGTCCCCCAAACCCTCATCATCATTGTCTCCAAAGCTGTGCTTATAGATTCCTCATCCCTTCACTAAACCAATTCCAACGCCTACAGAGGCTGTTGAGTTTATTACAGTAACTGCTTCACCTTACATTGCCAACTTTCTGTATCAGTTTTCTCTATTATGTGACAAAGTATCTGATAAAAGGTCACACTTAAAGGTGGAATGGGGAGGTCACTGAGTGGCAAATACAGTGTGGTTAGAGTAGAAAGCAGGTGGTCACACTGTACTCAAAGCAGGAAGTAGAGAGCAGTGAATTCTGGCAATTAGCCAGTTTTCTTCTTTTTATGCTGTCTGATAATTACCTAATGCATGGTTTGGAGTTCTCCATAGTTATGGTGGGCTTTCCTGAGTCAATTAATACAGATCTAGAAAACCTATCAGGGATGTGACCAAGGAACTGTCACCAAGTTGATTTTTAGTCCTGATGAGCTTGCAGTTAATAGTAACCATTATGAATATATATTATCTGTTATATCCTGGAATAAATATAAAAAGAATGTTAATAAGTAAACTTCTTTTCTACACCTCACCATTAATTTAAATGTTCTTAAAAATACATTCTGAATTAGAATGTTAACAAGTTTTTTAACTAGAAAATCTAAAATTTTGTACACATTTTAAAAATTAATGATTTACTAACCACCCATTAATGAACATAAGGTGAACCAATTGCATAGGGCACAAAAATTTAAAAAAGGAAGCAATTTATCTGTACTACACTGTCACCATCTTGCTAACACAACAGTCTCCTAGGCAGTGTAGGTGGTATAATCACTATTCACTTGTTTTCAGAATGTTTAAATCTTTCAGGATAGACCACACAAATAGACACCTACACATACACACACATATGAATAAGGGTATTTACGAGACATATTACTAATAGGTAGAGCTTATCTTCCAATGATCATAACTTCTAGTCTACAAAGATGAATCATTTTTGGCATATTCCCCATTTACATTATTTCTGAGGAACTCCAGAAAGCCAGAATCCTCTGTAATATGTTGGATGTTATGACTCCTGTGATGAAGTACTGAATGTCATCATATTTAACATAAGAAAGAGGCAAAGTTTTGGCTATACTGGTCAGTCCCCTCCTCTGTAATGGTTTCACATTAACAGATTCACAGGATATTTTATGTTTGCATTTCATAAATATGCCTGAGAAATGGGAAGGCAAGTGACTACATCCTCACAAGGACACTAATTTTAGTTTCTATGGCACACGCATAATCCAGACACTCCTTCTAACAAAAGTAGTCCTTTCCATAAAACCACCTTTGTAAGACAAAGAAGTAGATGATTGACTTGTGAAATAAATGTAATTCCTTTAGTGACAAAATCTTATTGCAGTGATCTAAATATGTAGAAACATATACATTACTGACTCTGGAAAGAGGGTGAAAAAAAGATCTTTCAGGTGGCCTCTGAGTGGGCAGTGGACCTATTTCTGACTCTCCACATGTTTTATTTATTTATTTTTTCTGAAGACCATGATACAAGAGCAGGTACTTATTGAGTGTACTTATGGCAGTTTGACAGAAAGAAAGTCGGGAGTAATCTGTATGGGAACAAATCTTCCTGGGGTTGTTGAGGGGCATCTACTGAGCAGGAAAAATTGTGGTTTAGGAGGAAGCAGTTCATATTGGGCTAAGAAATAGGAGCTTTATTTACTTGTACAACCATTTACAGATTCAAGGATCACCTGCAGATCACACACCTAGATTTAGTCTCTTCTGAGAGGTCTACAGTAAGACTGAATGTAGCTTTACAGTATTGGCCCGCTAGGATCTTTTTTACATAATAATGTAGAAAAAACGTATTGCTCTGTTAGTTTCTCATCTCTATTTCTGTTAGGGTCTTAAATGTTTCCTGACTATCAAATACTGTTGGGGTTCTTATAGATGTCATGGCAGGCCAAGAAACAAACCATGAAGAGTCGAGAATGAAACTTGACTAAACCCTACTTAATCAGCAGGTTGGATAAAACTTCTAGAGAATCTAGTGCCAAGCAGTTTATTGTCAGTATAATTTTAAAAAGTACAATTTGATAAGGAGTTTAGAGACACCAATCATTCCTACTTTATGTTTTCAAGCAACACTCATTCCAGCTCCAGGTACACAGCAAAGCTTAAGGTGGGATGTCATAGAAACTCCTTGGCAAAGTGCATATGACCATGAAGATAGATTCTATAGCTTATAGACCTAGAATCTAGTATGATCTCTGACCAAGGTAGCATAGAGGTCAGCGGGCTTTAAGGTATATGTGACACACTCCCTAAGGATAGGTTTTATTAGCTGAGAGCTAAGGAGAATTTGGAATAAACATTTTTGGGGATTTGGTGTGAGATCTGGCTCTACAGATAGCAAAAGCTAGGTGAGATTTAGATCTAGAGATAGCAACATGTAGGTGAGCTCTGCCTCTACAGATTGCAAAGGTCAGCCGTTTGTTAACAATATCCACTCTCAGCCTTCTGGGCAGTAAAATAGGTGCCTCAAAGTTGTCATGTCCCTGAATGAAAATGGTCCTCCATCCCCAGCACCAATCAATTGCCAATAGCTCCTATACTAGGGGTGGGAGTCCATGAGCTACTTCCCCTTTAATGTTGGGGTTTTGATGTCTTGATCATGTGCAGATCGTGTGTGAGTAATCATAGCCTTGTGAGCTCAAGGATGCAAAGTCCTGCTGTGTCTGGCAATACAGTTTTACTACAGATGTCAACTGCCTCTTAAAATATACCTTTCCCCTTTTCTGCGATGTTTCTTGAACCTTGTAGAGGGTAGTGATCTTGACACTCCACAGTTTCTCATTCTCTGTATGTTAACCATTCTGTGTCTCTGCAATAATCACCATCTACTTAAAAGCATAAAAATGTGCTTCTCTGATGAGGAGAAACTCACCAGAATAACGTCTATATCTGATAAACACATTCATCGAAGTAGCAGGATATTAAATTAACATAATAAAATAAGTAACTTTCCAGTAACAATGGCAAACATGCCTAGAAAAAAAAATGTATGCACAATAGCTTCAAAAAAGCTTGAAATAGGCCTGATTGGGAAAATATAAGACTTCTCAGAATTCTAATTAAATTGAAAATTATTACATTTGCCCCATGCTTGAAAATAAGAAAAAGGTACAAAAAGGAAGAACAGTAATATTCTAGACACATTTGGAACACAGCAAAAGTCTTGTTAAAAGAAAAAAAGTGGGTCTTCTTTCACCTGCTCATTGGAAGAAAGCAGACAAATGTGAGTACTTCTTATGAGTATAGTTTTAAAACTGTTTCACAGAGAAACCCTGTCTCAAAACAAATGCCCTTTCCCATCGTCATTGTTAATGAAGAATATACACAAGCCTGAAATCAGGAAACTGAAGAATGAAGGAAAAACCACTTGGCAGATTCTGCACTTGGATCCTGCCTACACTACAAAGTCCAGACTACAGGAGCACAGGAGGAACATTGCAACATATAAGTAAGTAGTGGGGAGGAAGTAGCTAGGTATTTCGTAAAGATCTGTGCTTTGATTTGAGTGTGCAAGCATTCTCAGCATATTATTCCCAACTGCACCTTGGATAATCTGTTAATAAACAATCTTTTTCCACATATAGTCAACCTACATTGTTGTAGGGACAGTGTAGGGAACCCATATCTGTAACAAATGCATGATTATTTTATAAATGAAATTTGAATAAAGTAATGTGAATATGATAAAATAGAAGTGAAAAAATGTGTAGAGAAATACCACTAGCGATATTTTCACCTTTAAAGACCAAAAAGATACCCCCCCCACACACAGTTATTCCATGTCCAATACCCACCTAGTCAGCATGATATCATATATGCAATATTGGTTCTATAAGATTATAATGCCTGGTGATGTTATCTGTTCTTACCTTGCCCAAACAATGATGTTAGCACATTTGTAAGATCACCTAATAACAGATTTCTTTGAGTGTTTGTCTATCATTAAATTTTGCATAAGTGTATTTGTTTGTTTGTATAACCTATATGTAGACAAAATACTAGCTAAGCTGAGAGTGAAATGTTGGAAAATACATAAGACAATTAAAAATTATTCATTCTGGAAGGAAAAAATAGATAGATGACAGGAGAGAACTAAATGCCATTATGGTATTCTAGGGAGGAATATCATATTAACAGACAGAATTATTAGTGTTATTTCTCATACGTGTAACTTGAAATGCCATGTGATAGTACAGAAACAACTTACGTAATCATAGTATTGAATGGAATTTATGAATTAAATCATTTCAATACTTTTTAATTATTGTCTTATAAAACAAGTCAAAGGTTTGTGTTATTTTTCAATCCTATAATTAAAGCAAACATACCCATTCCTTTCTTTATGCTTTTATCTTTCTTTCTTCCAAATCTTCTTGAATTCAGGGATCCTATTGTCTTCCCATTCCTCTCATAATTGCTTTCTCATAGTTATTTTGCTAACTATTCATTACACTTTTATGCACATTATGTATTTACATCTTTTCCATAGTTTATTGCTTTCTTAACTCCTGCACTATATCATACAGCATCACAATTATATAACAGTAAGAGGATAATTTTAAATTTTCACTTAAAGTTTTACATTTTCAGCACATCTCAGTTTTTCATTGAAATATGGAATATGGCCTCAAGAAAGCAGGGAAATCCATTGGAACATGGTGCTATCAGTCAGGCAGTGGTAGTGCAAGCCTTCAATACCAGCACTGGACAGGCAGCAACAGCTAGATCTCTCTGAGTGTGAGGTTTACAGAACAAGTTCCAGTACGGCCAAAGACATTTCACAGAAACACCCTATCGAAAAACAAAACAAAATTTAAAAAGGAAAATATTATATCTAAGCTTATTCTAACAAATTTCATAGGTAGAAAATTAAAGAAGTTCTCAAAACCCAATAGATTCTAGAAAAAAAATAAAAACAAGACAAATTATAAAATGTGTGAATGAAGTTAAATAACTTTTAGCAATGATATGTATACTTTGATGAAGATATGGGTGAGAAGAGATTATCAGGGCATGACTCACATATGAGCTGAAAAAAAATCTTACATTTCTCAGTCTGGGGTTTCTAAATAAGAACCATGGGAGGAAGTAGTTAAACAATGCCTCAGTCTCCTTCTGGATTCAGCAAAAGAAGAGGCTGCACATACACATAGGCACATGAGGAGATTCTGTATACATCTTGTAACTACATGTGTGCACGTGACTTGGTATAGCCACAAGATGTATAATAAGATAAATCTGAAGGATAAAGAAAAGAAGAAAAGCTGTAGTCATTGGAGTAAATTAGTGTCATGCAGATAAAATGAAAAAGGAAGAAGCAGGGCCATTACAGTTGGAATTTAGACTAGATAATACATAGACTGTGGCAGAGGTGTGACAAAATCAAGGAAAATATACAACCAATTTATTAGTGCTCCTTTGTAGTGCCTATATGTTTCCTTGGAGAGCATGAATACTTTACCAAAACCAGTTCAGTTAAAATTAAGAACCCTCCTAAAAGTGTGATTATTCAAATTATGTTGAAATACAACTTTGGAAAATAAGCATGAGAGGAGATGTTCCAAAGAGATTGTAAAATTCTAAAGCTGTCATCAGTAAAACCTTTAAGAGACATGTCATGGTGTTTTTGGAGTTGAAACCGATTAAGGAAGAACAGGGGAGTAATGCATCTTGTGTAGTAGGTCTTAGAAACAGAAGCATTTTAAGCAGACAATAAATCAAATGCTGGACACATTTAATCCATGAAGAAGTGTGCCAGTGTTTCAGAGTCAGGGAGGCGAGCTAGTGGTGACGTGATCAGCACTAATGTGGTCTTGGAAACTTTAGGAAATCATGTATCTAAGGCTTCCAATTTGTACCTGGAGATTTTCGCTTAGGAGAAGCAGGATGAGAAGGCAGGGACAACATCTAGCCACAGGGCATTAACTTCAAGTGTTGAAGTAGAAGCGATATTCTCTTGGATGCAATTTCATTCCCATTTATAGATATGATTTATATTAATCATAAAACTTTGAATCTTTAAGCGTTGGTGAACCTAGATACCAATAGAAACACAAGGACTTTTTACAAATACATATATACACATATACATATACAAATATGTACATATGTGTAGCGTGAATTCTAATTGGTCTTAATAATAAAAATCCTGATAGAGTCAGCTATCAGGAGTGAAAGCTGAAAGTTGAGAAAATCATAGCAGCCAGCCATTACTTCTTACCTCTACTTCAGATCAAAGGGATGATCCTGTATCTATGAATTTTCAAACTCAGTGCTGTCTCTTTGAAACTTCAGAATGACCTGAGCTTCAGTATCTTCCCACCTTATAATCTTCTCTCCACCCAACCATAGCCCTCCTGTCTCTACCTCACTAGTGCTAGGATTAAAAGCACGTGATCCCAAGTGCTGGGATCACTCTTGTGTGAACTCTGCTTCTCTTTTAGACTGGATTAGTTTCGTGTAGCCCAGGGTTGCCTTGAACACTCAGAGATCCATCTGTCTCCGTCTCCCAAGTGCTTTTAAAGGTGTGTATCACCACTGCCTGGCTTCTTTGGCTACCTAGTGGCTTAGCTCTGTACTCTAGTCTTCAGGCAAGTTTTATCTGTTAGATCACAAAGAAAATATCACTACATATATGTACATGCAAAAGCTGTGGACTCATTACTACTTTCTCTTCTTTCTCCACTGAGAATCGTGTTCTGTGGAAAGTGAAGCCCTAGAGCTCTTTTTCAGCTGGGGGAAATAAACAACAGGCAGTTTGTGGTTCCATCTGTGCCCGCAGCTTTCTACAAAGCAGGTTTCTCCAACAAAATCAGAGAAATGTAGGCTGTTCAGTCCTGAATCAAGATCAAAAGAAGGACAGGACCCGTTTTTATTGAGCTGATGGGACTGGGAAGCAAAGCTGGATTTAAGCTGCAGTAGAACAGAAATATTCTCTAAGAACATGCACAATTGCTCCACAGAAAGGCAGTCTGCTCAAGAAGAGCACGCACTGACTGAAAAACTAAGAGATCTGTGCTGTAGCTGCAGCTCTGCCACTTATTCCTAGGTCATGATTTTCTTAGTCTGGGGACTTTGTTTTCTGATTTGAAATATAGAATAATTCTTCAAAATGGCATCTAATGCTCCATCTGAGTCTGGTATTCTATTGAATGAAATGTTTGTTCAGTGAAGGAACGTTTTAATTCACTCTTTATACTCAAAAGAAAACAGTAAAATCTTATAAAATTGCGCGCGCACACACACACATATAGACAGACATAGAGAGAAAGAGACAAGCAAGTGGCTCGTGTGTGTGTGTGCTTGCCTAGTGTGCTGTAGTGTCATAACCCCAGGAACAAGAGTTCCAGATGCTTACGGATTGCCATGTGGGTGGTAGAAACTAAATCTGGGTCCTCTGCAGCCAGCTCTCCATAGACTACTAACACTTTTCTCAAGTTAGTGAATCTAAAGACCTACCTTAATAATAGGATGCTAATATCCTGAAAATTCTTTATGTTTGCTGACTTATTTTCAGGACGAATAGGTTAAAGTATCTTTCTTCATTTGTCCTTAGATCAGATTAATAACTGTTAGTAAATTCAGAAATTTCTGTAGGCCAATACACTTGATCAATATGTTTGCATTTAGTAAGTTAAGACTTGTGTCATCAGAGTCTGAAACTTCCCAACTTCTCAAAAACAACAACATGTTGTGTCCTTATCAGGTTATAGATGTTGCCTAAGGAACAACGTTTGCCCTAGGGGGAGTAATAAGCAGCATTCAAGACCACTAAACTTAATAAAAAGAGGTGTAGTCAAACAACACAGATAACTTTTGAGTGTTCTAGGAATTTAGAGTTTGATCCCTTCCTTCAAAGAGAAGAGAGATTGAGGGATACTTTTGAACAGTAGGAGTATGAAAAGACACAAGGGAGTTGATTTAACTACAAATAATTCATGCTGACTAAATGAAAAGGGCAGAGGGCAACAAACAAGAGAAGAGTTTTAGAATGCCAGGCAGAGCATGGCAGGAAACCATCTGCTAGGGGTGAACTGCCAGCACCTCGTTCTGTTCATCACATCTTCAATTTTACATTCAGAAAATTGAGAGCAATTCCTAGAGGCAGGGATTTTGATATGCAAATCCTGAAGAAGATAAATGGGATCCAGTATCTTTTGTTTACTCTAAAGTAATAGTATCGCCTAAGGAATGTGATAAAGAATTAAATCCAATCTAAACATTTATCAGTATCCCTTTATTTACCATTGCGAATTAGTTGGTATCCTTTTCTTTCTGTTCTTTAAAACTGGAATTCTCAATGGAGAAATTTGACTGAGTTACAAATGGAATCATGTTAGATATTTCCTGCATTAATTTCTGTTATTTTTGACTCTCCTCCTTGCTCAGGCCTTATGAGTTCTTCTTCAACCAAGGTGATATAAAGTATTTGGCTTCTGAATTAGTTCCTTAGCTGAAAATTTCATCCAAAATTAACCGAGACAAGCAAACTTTCTTTACATAACACATTTAATTTTAAAAAAATCCAAGTTTTAAAAATGTTACCTTAGTATGAACACCCATTGAACATCTCTGAAAAATCTAAGCTGTTGGTAAAGGACTCTGAGAAAATGTTTCAGGTTAAAATTGATTCTCTGTTCCAAAACCTAACACTTCACTGAAGAGATTTGAAAATAACACGTTCTAGAAAGACTGAAGGATTTAGAAAAAGGCCAAATATAAAAAGATAGGTATATTTGAAAAGCTGCTCAGATAGTAAGTGGTGAAAGGCATACTTGAGAGAAGCATCAGATAATGGAAACACCTTATAATGATATGCGGAATTGTATTCTGATGTTTATGATAGCTAAAAATTGTAGCCAGTACCTTTTGCCCGTTAATAGTCTTCATGGTTTCAGTAGAGTGCCATTCTTGTTTACTCTTCCTTAATGCCATGAGAATTAACACAGAGGAAAAAAAATAGCTTTATTTCTTTCACTGAAGACAATACTGAATGAAAATCTGAGTTTTTCCTTATTTTTTAAAGGACCAGTGGTGTAGGAGGGTCCTTCTGTATTTGGGTTGCTTTTATTGGTTAATAAAGAAACTGCCTTGGCCTTCTGATAGGGCAGGACTTAGATAGACAGAAGAAAGAGAACAGGATAATGGGAAGGGGACAGAGCCAGAGAGAGCTGCCCGCCATGAAGCCTGCCAGGTCAGAGATGCTGAATCTTTCCCGGTACGCACCGGGAGCCGGGTGGGACAGAACAAGGGGCCCGGCGCCGAGACGCAGACCGAGCCCCTCATTACAACAGACCAGTTTCAGAGGAAACTCCCAGGAAATTTCGGAAGCCTTAAAGTGTCTTCTGAGGCAGAGTGATTTTTTGTTATTTATTGTAATGAATGCAAAACAGCCAGTGGAAGGTACAATATCTAGATACTGGCCATGTGGTCTATCATCTGTCCCCAAGGAAACGTGTGCTGGACCCAGGAACTTCTCTGTACCCCAGATCTTCAAGCACAGCCATGACTTCCGATTGTCATCTGTAAGGTCTGGGAGAAGCTACTTCTCCTTTATCCTTTAACACTAAGTAACATGCATTAGCCAACAGCTGTTGTCCCTAATAGCTTCTCTCTGTGCACTGTCATTCACAAATTACAGCTATTATTTTTTTCTCATGCCCTTAAAGAAATGGTGTATGTGTGTTTGTGTGTGTTTCTTTCTTCCTCTTTCTTTCTTTCTTCCTTTCTTTCTTCCGTCTGTCTACCTGTGAGCATATATGTAGTGGTCTAAAGAAGATACCACAGTATTCCCCATCATTTTCTATCTTGTTTTCTTAAGAAAGTGACTCTCAAAAACTACAGCTCATCTTTTCAGGTATTTGTTATCTATGAATCAAGTACTCAGTATAAAATATGTAAACACAGACACACACCCATTCACACATGCACTAATGCACACAGGCAAAACATTCATCTATATAAAATTAAAAAGGGAATTGGATGTTGAAAAAGCATATTTAAAAGTAATAAAGACAAACATATTTTGATATATGCCAATGTTATTTGCCCAGGACACATCCCCCATTGTCATACCTAAGATAATAAAGTGAGAAATAAGATAACATATAAATTTTAAAATTGGGTTAGAATATTATAAATATTTAAGTAAAGGATAGAAGGCTTTAAAATTAAAGGAAAAGGCACTTAAACAGATTCTACAATTGGTGCATCCTGGTTTCTTACATTGTTTAATATGACATTTCAGCTCACACACAGTAATAAGGAGACAAATCAAGTAAAATAGAATCTAAATTAATATGGAGAACTGACTTTTAGCTACTCATACGTTTAGCACTACTTTATCTAGAAAAATGTTAACATTACTTGTTTGAATTAAACTCTAACGCATCAGGAGCACACATGACCATTTAATGGAATAACAAATGTGGAAAAACCAAATTCAATCTTAAATCATGTACAATTAAGAAACTCTAAAAACAAAACAAAAAATAACTAGAACAAGTGTTACTCGTGGCAAATAGAAAGCACCATGTGTCTAAGAATGCAGAGGGAAACATTACAGTAAAGTGAAGCACAAACTCATGTGTATCTCTAGGTCTACTGAAATAAAAGGGTTTATCTGGAACTGTGGAGGCATTTCTTTAATAAAGAATACTATGCAAGATATGTTTGTGTGTGTGTGTGTGTGTAGACATATATGCACATACACATGTACATTTAAATAACCATCATACATATATTTTGAAATACCTATATGCCTGATCTTCCATATGTTCTGAGTTCAATTCCCAGCAACCACATGGTGGATCACAACCATCTGTAATGAGATCTGGGGCCCTCTTGAGGAAGAGACCGGGTCAGTTATCCTCATCAACTTAGACCATGAAACCTGATATGGGCAAGTTCAACAAAGCCACCATATGCGGGCCGTCCATGCATACTTTACCATTGCCAGGACATAAAAATAATCTGATATTAAAACAGATATAATCACCAATGTCAGACAGGATTACCATGCCTTGAAATTTTAATAATGTTTTGCTTCATAAGTCAAGTGATCCTTGATATTTATGTAAAATACAATGGTCACATAGGAATTGACACAAACTTTCATGGAAGTCCATAGGGTTTTCTGGATTTCCTTTAGTGTAACTGTAAACATTCATGGCCTCCACAGCTGCTGTAAGGCTTCCTACTCTCTGCTCACAGCTCATCATCTCCATTGAATAAGGCAGGGATGACCAAACCATTGCCTATCCTCCATCAAGCCTTGCCCATTCCTTTGCCAACCTGAAAATTTGTTTCCTGCTAAGACTTCTCTTATTCTAATTCCAAGATTAGAGTAATTCCTCTGATATTCTTTCTTTGTTATGTAATATTTTTTTCTGTCATGGAATTGTTTTTGTTTGTTTTTGATATATGTTCAAACAGCTATTCATCCTGCCAGTGTTTAAATTCCATAAATGAGTTTGGTTGGTCTGCATCATCACTGCTGCCCCCATGAGAAGAGAGCCCACAAATATTTGATGAATATTCTGTATATATAGAGTGATATAAAGCACAGAGTATATAAAACTACTTGATGTGGGGTTCCCCTCTGTACACTGTGAATATCACTGGTTAATAAAGGAACTGCTTTGGGTCTATAGCAGAGCTGTAGGGGAACAGAGCTGGGGGGAGGGAACTAGACAGAATGCTGGGAGAAAGGAGGCAGAGGCAGAGAAAAGTCATGGAGCAGCCGGAGACAGATGTGCTGAAACATTGTTGGTAGGCCATGACCTCGTGGTGATGCACAGCTTAGTGGAGACGGGTTAAATTAAGATGTAAGAGATAGCCAATAAAAAATTAGAGCTAATGGGCCAAGCAGTGATTTAAATAATGCAGTTTCTGTGTGATTGTTTGGGGGCAAGCGTCCAGGAACTAACTAGGGACCTTACTCCAACAAATTGTTGAACAGACGCTGGGAAATTTACCCAGTATGCCACAGCCATGTGGCGATACACAGAGTAATGGAGATGGGTAAAATTCATATGTAAGAGTTAGCCAATAAGAAGCTAGAGCTAATGGACCAAGCAGTGTTATAATTAATATAGTTTCTGTGTCATTATTTCTGGGCTAAGTGTCCAGGGACTAACTGCCAGCCCCCTCCTTCTACAACTAATGTCAAGTGAGATTTGAGAATCCTGAAACTCAAGTCTCAGGATATGGTTGTTTTGATTTTCATTTCAGATAACAGTATAGTTGTTATAAATTAGACAGTGAAAATAGTGATAACAAAGAGAAATTAAAAACCCAGAAAAGGAAATGCATCCAAGTTG
The DNA here is from genome assembly GCA_004026605.1 of Ondatra zibethicus. NCBI lineage: Eukaryota > Metazoa > Chordata > Mammalia > Rodentia > Cricetidae > Ondatra > Ondatra zibethicus. Next base: position 20,390 of record PVIU01012673.1, on the reverse strand, counting down.
TTACTAACCACAGAGACAGTAGTTGCCATGTAGCTATAACTGGCAGGATTCTATGGTAGACAGGAGGAAATGAACAGTTTGATGATGTTACTGTTTTCTTCACAAACTAATTTTTAAACTTTTAAAATTAATTTTTATTCATACAGTATATTTTATTATATTTTTCATCCCCTAAAATAAGATAATATATCACACAAAGCACATTTTGAAATTAAAATGACCATCGATATTTTAGAGAAATAAAACTAGGTTCTTTGTAGTTTTGATGTTTAACTTTGTAGTTTAGAAAGTAGTTTATATAAAGTAAGGTAATGTAAATTTAGAAAGTGAATCTACTAGAATATTAAACCTCTTTCCTATGGAGTCTCCAAGATGAATCCTTTATAGTATTCACTGGACATTTTCCAGTTTGACATTTTAGCTTTTAGATTTCAGTAGCATCCCAGTCTTAAGTTGTTCTTTCGAGTGGGTGCTAAAAAGCTAACTGTCAACTACTTAGAGGTCTTTGAATGACAGGAGAGTTTCTTTGTTGCCAATCAATTATAATAAGCAACAAATGCCATTCTATTGTTTCAAAGCTACTAGTATAAATCCATTCAAAATGTGGCCTTCTGGGTTTCCTTTCCAAGTTTTCTTTTTTCCTGTCCTAAAACATCACTTTGAACTTTCTAAATCACATGACAGATTCAAACACCTACTCTCAGAATTAGTTTTTAAGACTCCAACCATCAACATAAAAACCAGACACACTAAACCTTTCCTCGTTATTCTCGTCAGAGGAACTTAGGGTTTTCTCTTTCTAGCATGCTAATACTGATTGCTGCCATGTTTTCTGAATTCCCACACATTCCTAAAGATACAATACAAAATTGACTTCCCTATAAAACTATCTGCTACTTCCATGGGGTCGGGAGAGAGAGCATTATGAATATATTTTGTTCTTAGAGTACATAACTCTATCAAGGACTCATTTCACACTGTCATGAATTTTGAATAATTTATCACATTATACTGTGAACTGTTTGAAACAAAAGCCCAACTCTTAATCATTTTTATCTTCTTGTAAGACTTATCACTTTTCTCTTCAAACATGGAAAGCACTTGATAAGTGCTAGCTGCTTCTCTCTGACAGCAAACTCCTGTGTCTTCCTGAAACTTTATAGACGACTATAAATAAAGCAGTAAGATGCAGTGTCTCTAAACAAGTAAGTGCATGAATAAATTAGCTTCCTTTTCTTTTTTTAGGGAGTAAATCATTTCCAATTTTAGACCTTCAGTGTGTGATATCTATATTCAGTGCTTTATTTCTTTTTTTTTTTTAGATGATCTTCCTGTTGAAAAAGTTTGTTCCAGCTTGTGTATGTTGAAGAACTCCCCATCCCCCCACTTCCTTGGGAAGTTGTAAGAAATTTAAATATGACAATTTAGAACTAAACTAAAGAGTTCCTTATTAGCTTAGATATCTGTAACTATATCATTGATATATTGGATCATTTGTCTTTCCATCATCTGCTAGTTTATCATGATCTGCACTAAGGTCTCTTCCTCATCAAACACAGTCCCATAAGTGGTTCTCATAATGTTCCAAAGGCTATGTCATCTCATCATGCCTTCCATAATGTTGTCTTCTTGTTTTTATTTGCTTATTTCGACCTCTTTACTCTTCAAATATGTTCAACATTTTTAACAATAATACAGTAATGATAATTAGATGGAAAAATGTCTGATAGATGGAATCTCAATATCCAATAAGATTTTATATAACATTGATATTGTTTTGTTATCTTCTTCATTATATTCTTTAACATCTTCTAATTCAATAACATGACTTTAGGAAAATTTCAGTTTTATTATTTACCATACATTTCAAAGTTTTATTAAACAATAAACAGAAAAGAACAGGAGACAAAAGAGTTTGAAATAATTTATTCATATTCATACAATATTTCTTGAGAATAAAAATAGAGGCAGGCGGATCTCTGTGAGTTCGAGACCAGCCTGGTCTACAAGACCTAGTTCCAGGACAGGCTCCAAAGCTACAGAGAGACCCTGTCTTGAAAAAAACAAAAAACAAACAAACAAAAAAAAAAGAGAGAATAAAAATGACCCTAGTGCTTAATTAACAAATATTTATGGAATGAATAAATCATGAACTCATTTCTTTTGTATGTTAAATTTTCCATCTTTTAGCTGGGTATGGTAGTGCATGCCTGTGAAGCCAGCAATCTGGAGGCAGGCACTGGCAAATTTCTGTGAGTTCAAGACCAGCCTAGTAAACTAGTTATGGGGACAGCTCAGGCTGTTATAGAGAAAAATCCTGCCACAAAAAATAAAACAAATAAGCATCTCTTGAAATTCTGCTTTAATGGTCTTCCGTGGTAAATGTTAAGTATCAAAACACACAAAAGAATACCATGTGCCCTTCTAAAATTCCAAAGACACCTAGAGAACATACAAACTACTTACAGTCGTGTAAAATGCTGGAGTAATTTTATCTCACTCTTCTGTACTTTCATTCCTCTACTCTCATTACTGCTTAGACTCATATAGACACTTTGGCTAAAGAAATATAAATTTGAGAGTCACATGGACCTCATTTTCCAAACAAAACTAAAGAAAATAAAAATAAATAATGAAAAATTAGGAAGTTGCAAATTGGTCCATAGTTGAGGATTCAAGATATCGTGATTAGGTTATAATCAGAAGATATAAGTTCTAAAATAATAGAGCTAGAGTGTGAGCCAGATGAACTGAAGACTGAGTTGGAGGTTTACAATAGGGTCTTAGTCGTTAGCAGTACCAATAGTCTATATTTATGGGCAGTCTGAGTGCATTGGCTTCTAAGGTTTAAATAGTTAGTCTCAGGGAGGGAGAAAACTTTCCCCAAACAGCAATTGTTCTTGAGATTTAATGTGTCAGGGAAAGAAATGAGCAGTCTCCCTGAATGAGTTTTTCTGGATATTTTAGTATGAACTCAGAATGCAGGTGAATGAATTTTATCTCCTAAGTGTTTGATTTAAGAGATTGGGATTGGAGGAATGATAATCTTTTCTCTAACTTCAGCACATCCCAGAAAGGAAGATACACATAACTTTTCAGGTGTTGTTACAAAATATTTTTAGAAAAGCGTCTTAGGAAGAAAGAGTTTATGTTGGCTTACAGTCTGTTTTGGTGAGGAAGGGATGGGAGCAAGCAGGAAAGTGTCACAGCAGGAGCAGAAGGGTGGCTGATGACATGGAATCTGAATTCGGAAAGCAGGGAGAAATAGAAATATGATCAAATCCCATCTTATTTTTCACAGTCCAGGATCCTGACCAGGAAATAGTCCTGCCTACACTGTGAGGGACTTCTTACCTCAATACAGTCACAATACTTCTCCACAAGGATGCTGTCTCTCAGTGGTCACTAGATTGAGCCAAGTTGATAATTGATTAACCACAACAAAATGTAACAAAGAATTTAAATGAAGACAACAGACATCAAATGGAAATACAAAAATCAATATTCATAAACTATTTCTTATAACTTCAGAATAATTCTGCTTTCTTGATATGTTCTAAACCTTGATCATATCAACTGCATGTAACCTTAAATATACTGAAATTATAACAGTTGATTCTCTTGCGTTCAGAAGCAAGTTACATGTGAAAGCAGTAGGTTTAGCTCTAAGCACAAACTGAAACATACTCACAAATATGGTTACACATATGCATGGGAACTTAGTAGAACAACAACCGAAGACAAATATCATCTTGCTTAAATGTGTTCATTTTTATTATGTATTTCATAATATTAGTAAAAGTGCATATTCTCTGACTTTCTCTTTTTTGTCTTTGACATAAAATAGTTGATTCTCAATAAAAATGTACTTGAAAAAATAGTATTTTAATAGAGTAAATTTCTGATGTTCCCCATTGTCTCTCTACTAGATTAAAAATACCAAGTTTAGAAACCCTGGTGTAATTTTCAGAAGAAAGGAAATTAGGCATTTCTCCATGAAGCAAGTTCATTCTTTAACCTACTGTTCTCAAAAATTTAGTTAATTGAGGGGTTTGTGTGTTCCAAGAACTGAGTATACAATAGTAATTTAATAAATTCTATCCCTGACATTTGAAGGCCTTGAAGTCTCATGTAATAATTGTGTTCACAGTCAATAAAATATCGTTTTGATACTCCAATAGCTAATGTTATCCATATGGTTTTATTTCCTCAGATTGGTTTGGAAGTTTGATTAGAAAAATTAAACTACAGTTTTATTACCTTGCATATCAGTTATACTTTGTCATAATTTTATTCATTTAAAACATTTTCTCAGATACTAATAAATGATCTAATGTCAAGAATAATTTCCCTGGGTCATTTGTTTCTCTCATATTACACACTCAATCCATTACAAAATTATTTTGGCTTTGTCCGCAAATTACATCTGGAATTTGACCACTTTTTATTGTCATGACTATACTCCTTGCTGAGGTATCATCTGTGTAAGATTGGTGCTAGAGGAAGCTTCCATACATCCATTGTGCATACCTCTCTAAATCATCCTTAATTCTACTGCCAGAATGATTTTTTATATATATATAGTGTAGTTAGGTTTTGTTTTCTAGTGATCACATAGGCCACAGATTTAAATGTGTAAATATAGTGCTGGAAAGGCAGAGACAAAAGCAGCTGAGTTTGAGATCAAACCAGGCTACATTCTGAGTGTAAGACCAACCTCAGCTATATAATAGTACTTTGCCTTCAAAAATAACACACGCACACAAACACCAAAACTCAAAAGAGAGAGGAAAAACTTCTATCTAGATCCATGGAGCACTTCCCACATTGTTCTGCTTTGACTAGTTTCAAATTGTCCAATAGCTGTAAGGTTTGTGTCACCTAAGCTAATCTTGTTTACCTCCTTTCATATTTAATTTACTCCTGATATTTCAGCCCCATTTCATTCCATCCACAGTGTGACTTTGCTTGCCCTGTTATCACATTGTATCTTTGTCTTCCCAGTTTCCTCTATGTTGTGCTACTCTTTCATCCAAAGACTTTTTAAGCTGTTTATTGGTAGAATATTGACACATACTGTCTTCTGTCATTAATATGTTTAATTCAAATAGAAGCTCTACACGGATAGAATGTCTACACTTATATTTTGAATATTTAAGATGGTTTATATATATGTACCTTTATAGTTAGACTACAGATAGACAAATACTAGATTTTCATTTTGTTAACTTCAGTGGTAATGATAAAGGATAACTGAATAAGTGGTTCTGAATAGCAAAATCCCACAGTGACACTTAAGCTTAAGTGCTCTGAAATGCTGCAGACACATTTTCAATCAGAAATCACAGCCTCACAGCTTTGGGGGTTACTTAATTATAACAAATTACTGGAGTTATATGCTATTAAGTTTTACAGAAGGGACTTTTTTGAGCTAAAATGGGTATTTTCTCTGCATTCCTTGAGAATTGCAAAGTTGTATCTCATCAGATACTTGAGAAAAGAGACAAGATAAGACACAGCTTGCTGAGAAATTTCAAGAGAAAGGTGTGTAGACTTTGCAGGAAATACTAGGCAGCTTGAATATTTTGGGATACATTTCAGTATCAGAATTGGAGATGCCAGAAAAAGACGGGTAAAATAGCAAAAAAGAGATATTATATGTGGGAATTGGGATATTATTGCTTGAAAAGCACCTATAAATATATATTTAGTAGACTGTAATTAAAACCCTCAATAGGTAGTAAATCTCGTTTAATGGAAATTCACAGAGGAACAAGAATTGAAGACAACTTGTTAGAATAACCAAGAGATGTTACAAAGTAGACAGGTCACAAGGGAGGAAACTGGTGGCTGCAGTCTGGACCCCTAATTCCAAACTCGCTATATTCCTACAACGCCTTGTCTGAACTGTGTGGCTTCTATAACCCTTACTTTAACATTAACCTACTGATGCAAATTAATTCAAAGTACTGGATTATTTCTTTGTGATCCATTACTTTAAAACTTCTGTTTTTCAGTGCATTCTTTATCCTTATAGACATATGGTGTGGGACCTTGTGTTACAGACATAACTATTGCTGTTGTTCAACACACTGAATAAAAACTATAGTATCCAAAAGTTAACTCTCCTTCTATTCACAGAAATTAATAATGTATCAATCCCTTCATGAGACTAGAACTTCCCTACATCCAGAACATAAACAGCATTGAATGTAATATCTAGCATAATGAAAACCACAGTAAATCTAACAAGCCTCTCTAGTCCTGATGTCACAGGTGCTTAATGGAGGAAGATTGTATGTCACATTTTCATTCCTATAAGCTTTGGAGAGATGGCTTATTTATTTATAGCAAAACAATGCTTTAAATGTCCTTAATTTTTTAACAGCCCTTAAAATACATGTCTTGTCATTTTTAATAACTATTGTGTCACAAGGGACTGACCAAACCAGGAGAAAAGATTAAAGACAGAAAGTGATGCAGCTTTGTTAAAATTTCTTTGAGACTAAAGTTAAGAGTACTGTCTTAACATTGAAGATGAAACAATTGTCCAAATTTCAAATAAGAAAAAGATAATATGATAAACAAGAGAAAAGAGAAACCATCTTAGTTTCTTTGCTTTTACATTGTAAATGCAAACACGATGTGCATGACATACATAATCACTCATCTCTCTACAGTATGTTTGTGAGCAGAAACTATTGACACAACTAAACAGTGAACTGGCTGGATAGAAAACCTAAACATTTGTGTATTATATCTTTTTATATTTCAATTTTATAAACAAAAAAATAGCACAAAGTAATTACTTGTCATAAAGATGCACTAGGTTATTATTCTCTCTCAGTGTATGTGTCCATGTGTGTTGTATGTTTGTTCATGTCTATGAATGTACATGTGTTTACTTACATGTGGAGAACAGAGGCCAAAGTTGAGTGTTTTTTCTCTATCACTCTCTTTCTCATAGTTTCTATTGCTATGATAACTCAGCACGACCAATGCAAATTAGGGAGAAAAAGTTTTATTTTATCTTATGTATTACACACCAACATCAAAGAATGTCAAGGCAGAAACTCAAAGCAGGATCCCGGAGAAAGGAACTGATCCAGAAGATATGGAGGATGCTGCATCTAACTTATTGGCTTGAACCTTATAGCTTTCTCTGTGTTCCTAGGTCTCACTCTGCATTTTGCCTGTCTGTGGAATACATTCTTGTTTGTTGGTGAATTAGATAGGTATAATAAATAACCAAGCCAGCTCAAGAAGAGCAATTATATTTTAATGGTTAAAAATGGGAAACTCACACTACAAGAGTGGGAGGTCCGACGTCCAATTTGTCTGACAAGCACTGCGTAGAGAGAGCAGGCACCTGGGTCCTCCAGATTTTTCTACCTGGGCCCCAGGTAGCCACACCCTAACTAGGTGTGATTGGTTGATAGAGTTTCCCCACCATCTCCCCCTTTTGTCTAAACAAGATCGATCCAAACCCAACACAGCTATATACAATAGGAACAGATACCAAATATAAAATTACAAACAATAAACAATATTAAGCAAGGAATGCATAACAAAAGTTTTACTAAACATTATATTTCAAGGAGTCTAACTATTGCATTAAAATTAAGCCTAGCTAAATCATGAGAAAGGTAACTACAATTATCTAATCTTCACCTCCATCAAAGATCTGAGAAGGGAAACAATAGTACTTAAGTGAACAGGAAGTGCAATGGAGAAACTTCCAAAATGTGCAACAAATGACAGAGACAACTCACTACCTGGGCAATCACCCAAAGTTTCATTTGCAATGTTGAAGCAACCAGCTTTGGCTAAGGCCTAACATAACTGACATACCATTTTCAAAGGCAAGAAACATTCCAAAACTATCTTACCCTGTCTTGGCAGGATAAGACAGTCCTGTTTTATCCATTTATGGATACTCTGTATCTCTGTCAGTGGTTGAGGTATGGGCATTTCTTTGCCCAAAGGCCAGTTCTGCCAAGAAGAAAGGCTCCAGGTGGAGTGTCTTTGGTGCTCAGCATTCTCTCTGGAATAGATTGGTGTTGCCAGGAGCGATTGTGTCACACTACCACTGAACTCTAAGTTAGATTAAAGTGTAGTAAGAGGCGCGGGCTGCATTCCCAGTGCCTGGCTAGCTTAACCACCAAAATAATTACACAGAAACTGTATTCAATTAAAACACTGCCAGGGCCATTAGTTCTAGCCTCTTCTTGGCTAACTCTCACAACTTGATTCAACCCATTTTTAATAATCTGTATGTCACCACGAGGTCGTGGCATACCAGGAAAGACTCAGTGTGTCTGACCTTGCAGCTTCATGGCGGCTCTCTCTGCCTCTGTCTTCTTCCCAGCATTCTGTTCTCTTTTCCCCACCTATCTAAGTCCTGCCCTATCAAAAGGCCAAGGCAGTTTTCTTTATTCACCATCGAAAGCAACACAAATACAGAAGACCATCCTACACCATTAAAGCCCATTTTCTACAGAAGAGGTTGAAGATTATCTATCTATACCAAATATAATCTCTATGTATCTAAAGAACCTGATTAGTCTAATTATAAATATGACAAACATAGATGAATATTGATCTATAATTCTCAATACCTGTCTAACATAAAGACTAAGACAATAAACAACTGTGCAATAAATGAGGACAATGACCTCAAATGTAAACAATGTATAAGTATATTGATCAGAGGTAGTAATGTACACTGCAGTATGGTAAATATATATATATATATCAATACATAAACAATGTTTGAAGCAGAGGTGGAAGCATACACACATACAATATTCAATATAATTTAACTTTGTATCAATATACAAGAATCTATACAAATATAATTATCTAAAAACAATAACTCACAAATACCAGTCTATTATCCCATCATCCAATTATCCCTCTTTTTTTGTTAAAAAGATCCCTGAGCCTATAAAATTCCTCCCCCATCGCTCAACCGTATACCAATTATAATCAACCCCTAAATGATATCCCTAAGCCTGAGGGCAAACTTTGCTGGGAGAGGGGACGTTGTCCTCTAAATTTGCTTCCAGCTGTCATGGGAGTGACATTCTTTCTAGGGGATCATGTTAAAGTAAATGATGGTTAAATTCCAAGATTAATATTTGGCCTGGTAAAATTGCAAAGAGTCTCTGAGTATTTCACGGAGGTCTGGCCAGAATGTTGTAAAAGAAGTGCACCATTTCAGCTAAGCAATTTGGAACTGTCTTGTGCAGCTGGTATCCAAAACAGGTCTTGTGGTAGCGCTATCAGCATCATGATATCATATTAACCAGGTGGAGTTGTTGTTGTGGGGCCCCATCTTATTCCTGGAAACTTCAAAGATTCCTGCAGGAAAATTTATTGTTTATTATGGAAAACTTAAGCATTGTTTATATAAACATGCATATATATTCAATGAAAGGTATGATAAAGGCAAAAATAAATATGAAGACAAAGAAATTTTATAAAATACTTTTTCTTCTGTCCCATATCATGGCTCTTGACATGAGGCAGAAACTCGGGGTTTTCTCTTAACAACAGGCTTGGAATTAGAGAGGGACTGGGCCAACTCAATAACCAGCTCTATATATTTATAAATATAAGTACATTCATGTATATCTAAAAGTATGTTTTGAATATTTTTACTTACAGAACCTATTCAATTTCCTTGCTGATACTTATTGGGTTGTAAATTGTTTCCATCTGTCAGTATTCAAACATCCAGGATCCCTTGAATTTTTTGAGGATGAGTGTTTACCTGTGGATATAAGAACAGAAACCTGCCCTCATCCTATATGTTTTTCTTACCACCTGTATGATTATCAACATTGTGGATGAGCTGTCATGTATCCTTTCCAAGAGGTTCCTCCTCTTCAAATGCAACCTTTATTAATTTTGATGGTATCCACAATTTTTCTTCTCCTGTGGAAACAAGAGCAAAACCCCTTCCCCAACACAGCACATCTCCTGGCTTCCATTGCGAGGTCAGCACATCCTTGATATAAACTGGTTGATTTAATTCAGCGGACTTTTCCATTATCCAATGTCTTTCTGCTGCCATTGTTTATTTATCAGTAGCATTAAGAAAATTAAAGTTAATAAAGCATCATGTAATCTATTTCTGGGGGTATTTTTCACTCCTTTCTGTTTATTTAACTTATCCTTTATAGTTTGATTTGATCTTTCTATAACTACTTGACCTGTAGGATTATGTGGTATACCTGTAACATGGTTAATATTATAATAAGGAAAAACCGTTTCATTTTCCTGGAGACATAGGCTGGACCATTATCCATCTTTATTTGTGCAGGTATACCCATGATGGCCATGACTTCTAATAAATGGGTGATTACTGAATCAGCTTTTTCTGACCTTAAAGCAGTTGCCCACTGAAAACCTGAATAAGTGTCAATGGTGTGGTGTACATATTTTAATTTGCCAAATTCTGTAAAGTGGAACACATCCATCTGCCAAATTTCATTCCTTTGAGTACCCTTTGGGTTAGTCCCTGCAGGTAGTGGTGTTTGGTTATAGTAAGAGCAAGTAGGGCATCCCTTTATAATCTCCTTAGCTTGTTGCCACATTATAGAAAATTCTTTCTTCAAACCTTTGCCGATGTTTTTTATGAAATTCAGAGGCCTGTAGCACACTTCCAATCAATAATTGATTAATTTCTGCATTACCTTGTGCTAGAGGACCTGGCAGACCTGTATGGGATCGGATGTGTGAGGCCTGTAGCACACCTCCAATCAATAATTGATCAATTTCTGCATTACCTTGTGCTAGAGGACCTGGCAGACCTGTATGGGATCAGATGTGTGTTATGTACATAGGGCAAAGCCTATTCCTGATCATGTCTTGTATCTGGATAAACAATGAAGTCAGTTCTGTATCATCTGGTATAAATTCAGTGGTTTCAATATGCAAGATAACTCTTTCTGCATATTGCCAGGCAGTAACTATATTAAGAGGTTCTTTAAAATCCCTTAGCACCATAAGAATGGCATATAATTCTACCTTCTGGACAGAAGTATAAGGGCTTTGTTCCACCTTACTCAATTCGTCTGCTTTGTAACCTGCCTTCCCTGATTTATTGGCATCAGTATAAAATGCACAGGCTCTAAGAAGTTCTCTTTAAAAGGTTAAGCCTATCTCTTTTGGGATAGTTGCTATTAATTTCTCCCAAAAAAATTAGCACAAGCTCTTTGCCATAGTTCATTGTCTTCCACAACTTTCTTATCTCATCAGTAGTGAAAGGCACTATAATTTCTACTGGATCTACGCCTGCTAGTTGACAAAGTCTCAATTCACCTTTTATAATTAGTTCAGAGACCTTTTCCACATAAGTTTTTAATTTTTACTTAGTTTATGTGGTAAAAAGATCCATTCTAAGATATCATCTCTCTACATTAAAATTCCTATAGGAGAAATTCTGAAAGGCAATATGACAAGAATACAACTAAGCTCTGGATTCACCCTATCCACATGTACCTCCTATAACTTTTCCTCAACCATTGTCAGTTCCTTTTCTGCTTAAGCTTCTAATTCTCTGGGGCTATTCAAGTCTTTATCACCATATAAGGTTTTGTTTAAATGAATTATTACATCAGGTGTTATCCCAACAGCCGGTCATAGCCTGGAGATAGATGTCTCCTAATAATCTTTGAAAGTCATTAAGAGTCTGTAACTGACCTTTCCTAATTTGTGCCTTTTGTGTCTTAATTTTTTGTAAACCTATTTTATAACCTAGATAACTGACAGAATCTCCTCTCTGTATTTTTTCAGGAGCAATATGCAATCCCCATTTAGGTAAAACTATCTTTACTTCTTCAAACAGTCTTTCTAAGATATCTATGTTTGAATCAGATAGCAAAATATCATCCATGTAATGGTAAATTATAGACTTAGGAAACCATTTACATATTATTTCCAGTGGTTGACTTACAAAATAATGACACAGGGTGAGGCTATTGAGCATTCCCTGTGTGAGGATAGTCCATTGGTACCTTCTAGTAGGCTGAGAATTATTATAAGTAGGCACTGTGAAGGCAAGCTTTTCTCTATCTTTTTCTTGTAAAGGTATAGTGAAGAAACAATCCTTTATATCAATAACTATGAGAGGCCATCCCTTTGGTAACTGAGAGGGCAGAGGAATTCCAGATTGCAGAGGGCCCATAGGTTGAATAGCCTTGTTGATAGCTCTAAGATCTGTCACCATTCTCCATTTTCCAAATATTTTTCTTAACAACAAATACAGGAGAATTCCAAGGGCTGGTAGATTCTTCTATATGTCGGGCATCTAATTGCTCTCGTACCAGCTGTTCTAAAGTCTGCAACTTTTCCTCAGCTAAAGGCCATTGCTTGACCCATATTGGCTTCTCGGTCAACCATTTTAAAGGCAGGGCTGTTGGTACATCTGAAGGGTTATCAATTGCTTGTGTTCTTATACAGCCTGAATGGCTGGTGTTTGTAGTCTGTAATATCTTCTAATATTTTCTTCAGAAATATAAGGTTTAGGGGCAGCAGGAACGCTAATCTGGGTATTCCATTGCTGCAATAGGTCACAACCCCATAAATTCACTGCAATATTGACTACATATGGCCCTAGTTTTCCTATTTGCCCTTCTGGCCCTATGCATTCAACCCATCTCATGCTTTGTCTTACCCGAGATAAGGTTCCAATTCCCATGAACTGAACATCTACCTCCTGAAGAGGCCAATTCTGATGCCAAGATTCTGGAGTAATGATACTTACATCCGCACCCATGTCTAATAAGCCTTTAATAAAAATGCCATTTATACACACTTTTAGCTTTGATCTTTGTTCATTTATAGAAGTCTGCCAGAATATATGTTTCCTCTGTCCCACCAGATTTCTTGACTCATTCTCCACATTTATCTCATCATTATTGCTTTTGACAGCAAGCATGGGACCTTCTAATTTTCCTGATGAGACACATTCTCCACAGTAACCGGGAATGACTGGACCACATTCATCATGGGGGCCTGTGAGAGGCCCCCCACACCATTTCCTGATGGTATCAGTTGCCTTGTCTATCTCTTGTTGACCTACATTCATTTGTCCAATGCCTGCCTTTGTCACACCTCCTACATAAACCTGAAGACTGAGTCTTCCTGTTCCTATTATTCCCAGAAAAGGCATTATTCCTGGAAATCCATTGTCTACAATCCCTTCTCGTATGTCCCATTCTACCAAAATTAAAACATTTGGTATTTTGATGTCTTTTCTTACCATTGGAAATTGCTTCTCCTACCCACGCTTCAGTACCATAGTCAAATGTCTCAACATTCATTGTATGCAAGACCCAGTCACCCAAGGGTGCAGATATGATCTTTAAAGGCCCCAGGATCCTTTTGCACTCTATGTTGGCATTCTCATAAGCTAAAGATTCAATTATTATACGTTTAGCTTCTGGGTCATTTATTCCTATTTGTATACCCCTAGTTAGTCTTTGCAAAAAGTCACTAAAGAATTCTCTCTGACCCTGTTTAACCCTAGGATCTGATTCCACTTTCTGTCCTGATTCCTGAACCCTGTCCCAAGGCTTTAAAGCTGCTGTGGCACATACAGACAGGGTGTGGTCATCATAAAGTGCTTGGTCCTGAGGATCAGAGTAAAGTCCATCACCTAGAATTTGATCTAGGGAAATCTCAGTTCCTTTCGCTCTTTCCTGTTGCTCTAAAATTCTTGCTTCCTCTTTAAGAAGGGATCTCCAGTGCAATTGTGGCCCACTTTCTAGGATAGCTGAGAAGAACTGAGCCCAATCGTGAGGTGTGGCTTTATTACTGAAAGTCCAGGTTTTGACCATCTCTCTAGCAAAGGATGAATATAGTCCATAAGTCACAATTGCTTGTTTAATTTCTTTTAAATCACTCATATGTACGGGCTCCCATGTATCTTCCTTGATAACCTTAGGGTATTTGGAGCCGGCTACTTTTACTGATGTTATTACTGGAAAGGCAGGTAGATCTCGGGGGAAGCTATCCCAGAGAGTTTTACACACTGATGAAGTTAAATGTTGCTTTCTTACCTTTTGCTCCTGGTCCTCAAAGTTGAAAATGTCCTCAATCTTTTCAAATCTGTTAACCATTACCTTCTGCAAGGTCTGGATCTCCTGTCCAGTATTCTTCTCTAATGCCCTCATTGAGGATTCTAAGGTATGAAGTCTGTCTATTAGAGATAATATCTTATCCTTAGACATAATCTTCATGGCATATATATTACCTTCTTGGAGAGACATTCTATCAGTCAATCTGTCAAACCCCTTTGACAGAGTCCGATTAATACATTCAAGAGTGTGAATCCTCTCAAATAATGTTTCAGCACCCACTGTCATGGACTGGGTCTTATGTGCCATATCAGCCATTTCCTTCTACAGTGTGCTGAATCTCTCCTTAAATGAATTACTATTAGACTGTTTCTTTTCTAAAAATAGCTCAGTTGACCAAGTCATATTAAACAAAGTCCTAGTATCCTTCTTGAGATCTGTAATCTCTTTCTTGAAGAGTTTGGTATCAGTCTGTATTGTGTGTAAAAGTACCTCAGCCTACTGAAAATTGTTAGTTAAGATGGTTGTGTCCTTCCTCAGATTTCCAACTTCTTTTCTAAGAAGCCTGGATTCATTCTGTAAAGACTGCATCATTTTCCTATTGTCAAACCATACTTTTATGAAAAAAGTACAGAATACAGGAAAAAAGGTGAATCCTAGAAATAGCGATGTAGGAGGGACTTCATATATGTCTTGTAAGACCTCACACATGGTGCAAGTGAAAAAGCTATGGAAACCTTGGAGGGTTAGATTGTCTGACATATTGCCCTTTTTTAAAATTCAAAGTAATAAATCTTACCTGTGGTTCAATCAGCTGTAGTAGGTGCAATAACCATTGCCTGCCAGTAGGTGGTGGGGTACACCTGAATCCACGTGCTTGGTTTTAGATGGCTGAATTTAAAGAAAATACTGAAAAATACTCAAAACAAGAAATTATTATTATTATTTAATCACAGACCGTGTGCTCTGTGAATGTCTTTGGCTGCTCAATAGGTGCGGCGTGGCAGCTGTGGCTGGACCCCAAAGCCTGTAGCATGAGCGGTGTGGGAGAGAGCAGTGATGCCATGGCTATGAGGCTCATGCAGCGGGATGTGATGGAGAGCACACAGAGACGTGGCTATGGGGCTTGGAGTTGGGAGCAAGCTGGCCAGTCTAAGCCCAAATGAATGTGGCATGGAGTGGGAGAAGTACACGGAGGGGTGCGGGCATGGGGAACAGAGCCAAGGGAAGCCAAGGGGGTGGTCTATGTCCAAGGTGGTGGCAGAGCTAGGCTGGATGCCTGCGCTGAGCAGCGAGGGCTCAGGGACACTGGAGAGAGTGGGGGGGCAAGTAGTGGCACGAGTTGCAGCCTGGGGGGGGAGCTGGGACAGTCTATGCCCAAATGAATGCAGCCATGGTTGCAGCTGGTGGCAGCTGGCCAGAGCTGCAACTGGGCACCAACTGTTGGCGAATTTGGTCAGTATGATAAATAACCAAGACAGCTTAAGAACAGTTATATTTTAATGGTTAAAAAGGGGAAACTCACACTACAAGTGTGGGAGGTCCGATGTCCTATCTGTCTGGTGGGCACTGTGCAGAGAGAGCAGGCACCTGGGCCCTCCAGGTTTTCCTACCTGGGCCCCAGGTAGCTACACCCTAACTAGATGTGATGGGTTGATAGACTTTCCCCATCACTTGTTAGAAAATAACTAATCCTCCGAATAACCAAAAGATAAGAATCCTGAAGAATTTCTTATGTATTTTAAAAACTAAGAGAAACTGAAAGGAAATCCACTAACATTTTATTAAAAGGCATGAGACTCATGTTCACAATACCCAGGTGAATTATCTTTTCTTTCATTACAATGAATTTGTTGAACAAGAGGGTATCAAGACAGTAGAGCCTTGTAGCCTATCTAGCCAATACTATGACAAGAACTGCATATGAACACACTAATGAGCAATAAGAACATCCAGAGGAACAAATGATTTTTGGTCTTTTCCATTTTTCTTAATTCTCTGAGAATTTAATACAATGTCCTTTGATTATATCCATTCTTCTCCTTCAACCTGTCCAAGATCTACCCACAACTTTCTACCCACTCATTGTCATTTCTTCTCCCTTCCCTCCTTTCTCTCAACTCACTGAGTCCCAAATACTTTGGGTTTGGAGCCTACCTTGTAGTAAAATCAGCCTACCAGGGGTATATCAGTAAAGGAAAGTGACTCCGTCTCTCCCAGCATCTATCAAATTCCAATTGCCCCTAAGCTAGTTGTTGACGTCTAGACTGATTTCCCATCCTCATCCTCCTCACTGTGATTTTGTCTTATGTAGCCATATGCAGGTTTTGCACAAGCTTTGACAATTTTTGATGAATTCAGGTGTGAAATGACCTTTGTTTCTTAGAATTAGAACTGAAGAATTCCTCAGGATGAGGTGTTCGGGATAAAATGTGGGCATTTGAGAACAAAGCTCCACCTGGGAGAAAATAACGCCATCAGCCTGCCATCTTACTTCCTCCTGTGAAGACTGCCCCCAAATCTGCTTCTTGGCAAGATGGCCAAGGTAGAATAGAATCAATAGCTGCCAGTGACACACATTGTGCCTGGCTAAACACTCTTCTGCAATGCCTAGAGTCTATTTAAAGTCAGTTGATTCATAGGGCACGCTGTAGGAAAGAGACCATTATAGAGCTTTTTACCCATGGGCTGGTAAATAGGTTAATGATATCTGCTTTTTTGTCTTGTCTATGTTTTGTGAGTATGCAAATTGGGAACAAACTGCCTCTCCCCAAGAAGGACCCACTGGGACTAATTCTCAGTAGAGAAACCATTTCTGATAAGGCTTTTCTGTCTTCTTTCATTATTAAGCTAATATATTAAGATGTTTTTCTGATGAATTTTCTTTTCGTTGTGTGTGTTAACAGTGTTAACACATGAAGGCTATTGAACATTCTGCCTAAACGTATTTGAAAAATGAAATTTAATATGCTAACCTTTTACAAAATGTTTTAAAAATAATATTAGCATATATTCTTGCCTGACATTTTTTCCACATTAAGACAACTGTTAAAAGTAAATTAAGTAAATGTAATCATTGATTATAGAGTTATAGCAATTGAGTCATTTCTAACCTACCTGGAACACCCACTATCAAATGCTAAGTATAAACTCAAGGACATTATATTAAGGTCATTTGTATTACTGACAAATGGAAAGAGAATTCACATTGCTCAAACATTGTGTAAAGATTGTTTAAACAGTGCAAAGATAATTCTGTATAGAAAAGATATTTGAAGAAAATTATAATTGCATATATAATATATATATTAGACATACAGAGAGAGAGAGTTCTATATGATAATTTTACAAATCTGTTTTGTCAGGGCTAAGAATAGCCGGGTGGTGGTGGTGCTTGACTTTAATCCCAGCACTCGGGAGGCAGAGGCAAGTGGATCACTGTGAGTTCGAAGCCAGCCTGGTCTACAAGAGCTAGTTCCAGGACAGACTCCAAAGACACAGAGAAACCCTGTCTCAAAAAAACCAAAAATAAATAAAGATTTTTTCTTTGGTTTTCTAACATAAAAAAAAGAAAAGAAATAAAATAAAACAGAATAGAGCACACAACTGTAAAGTATATGACTTTTATGAGCTAGAGTCCATCAGATAAAAGGGGACAAAGCAGAACTGGGATGGTGCTCAAGGAGTAAATCTCCATCAGTTTGTAGGCTTTCCTTTAAAGGTTGTAACAGGGGTTAGATGCTGGACAAGCATGAGAGGCTGCTCTCATTGGGTAGGCATGAGAAGCCTTATGTCTGACAAAGGCAGGCTCATTCTCCTCTTATGATGAACTTGTCTTCTTAGCTCTAGTGAGTTTCCTGCTGTTTACGAGAAATAAACGGAGCATAACGTAATTTTCCATTGCTCACAATTTATTGCACTCTATATTTACACTTGATATAAATATTTTACCTCAGATGTTCTGAACTATAATTTCCATCCATTTTCCCCAGGAAAAGAAATGAATGAAATGATATGCTAAAACTTCAGAGTAGCTAAAATTCCTTCTACCTTTTTAATACTTAGATTGAAAGTAATAAGTGATTATGATACTACGTTACAGCAAGAGAAGGTATATTCTCCATGTTTTTATGTCAATAGACTGAAAAGTAGATTTCCAGAAAACATGAAGCCAGCATATCCTCATATTGAGTAGCAACCTGATCTAAGCCCAATCTACTATTATTTTATTGAATGAGACAAGGAAAAAACATGAGGTCTCATGTAGATGTTCAGAGTAATTTGAAATATAAATATTTAATTATACTCAAACATAAATGTCAATTTTAATCATTAACACTGAATATAAAACATAAAAATATAAATTACAGTCTTGGTACTTAGATGACAATGTCAGTCTTAATTATAACACTGTATAAGTGTAATTTCTGCCTATAAAATTTTAATTTTATATTTTCACAGAACTAGTAGAGTTTTATTGATATAAAAATACATAGGCTACCAGTAGCTTTGCTATCATGAAGGAAATCCTCTTAATACTGTATCTAACTCTTAATAATATGTCTAAGACTTGACTTCAAAATCTGAAATAAATACACATTAATCAAGTATTTTTTCCTCTATGGCTGTAAACACAACAATGAAACAACCAACTGAAACTTGACTATTTTATTTGTAACAATTTTCATAGGTCTTGAATATATCTAAATAAGCTTACAAATCCTTAATTGTAAGGAATTAAAATAATCATTCCGTGGTAATTTCTATATATCTCATCATATAAGGAAAGTACTCTATTTGACTTACAAAAAAATAGATGCTCAAATAACAAAATTATTACTACCTAGCATTGACTATGGTGCAATAATCTATTTAAACATATATTATATAAAAACACATTTGAAAACATGTAAATGTCAAAACATTGGGAGAGCGGGCAACCCTCAGTAAGCCTGCCCTTGGGGCTGGGAACCTCGCCCAACCAGCTTCGGCAGATTCATCTGGACCCCGGTAAGTGGGTCCCAGCCCTTCCCCGAGGCCTTCTGGACACTTAGGGCCCCCGTCTACTGGCTTTGCTGCTTATACCAACCATGCTCGCCCCCGGGCATCCCTTCTCATCTGCGTGGTCCCAACCTCAGCCGAACTCAGCCTATCCCAGCTGAGGCCTTGGGGGAAGGGCAAGTCCTCTGCCAGAGGCCCTCCTTTGTCCCAAGAGCCGAGCAGAGCAGAGCAGGCAAGGCAACCCTCAGTAAGACTGCCCTTGGGGCTGGGAACCCCTGGGCGAGGAAGGAGCACAACCAGCTTCCACAGAATCATCCAGACCCCGGGAGCCAAGCGAGCCCAACAGAGCAGAGCGGGCAACTCTCAGAAGAGATGGGCAGGCGCCAATCAAAGAATTCATCCAACAACCTGAAAAGCAACATGATAACACCAGAATCCAGCGATTATGGAACAGGAAAACCCGAGCAACATATCCCAGATGAAGTAGAAGAAATTGACTTTAAACGTAACTTTATGAAAGTTATAGAGTCCTTTAAAGAAGAGGTGAAAAACTCCTTTATCGAAAGGGATGAGAAAACTAACAAAAAGTTAGAAGAAATGAATAAATTCCCCAAAGATACCCTAGAAAACCAAGAAAAAGCAATCAAAAAAGTAACTGAAACAGTTCAAAACTTGAAAACTGAAATGGAGGCAATGAAGAAAACACAAACCGAGAGATGGCAGGAAATGGAAAATCTGGATACATGAACGGGAACCACACAGACAAGTATAACCAACGGAATACAAGAGATAGAAGAAAGACTCTCAGATGCAGAAGACACGATAGAGAAAATAAATTCAGTGATAGAAGAAAACAACAAATCCAACAAATTCGCAACACAAAATATCCAGGAAATCTGGGATACCATGAAAAGACCAAATCTAAGAATAATTGGGATAGAAAAGGAGAAGAATTCCACTCCAAAGGCCCAGAAAATATATTCAACAAAATTATTGAAGAAAACTTCCCGAACATAAAGAAGGATATTCCAATGAAGGTTCCTGAAGCATACAGAACACCAAATAGGCTGGATATAAAAAAATCATCCCCTCACCATATAATGATCAAAACACAAAACATACAGAATAAAGAAAGAATATTAAGAGCTGCAAAGGAAAAAGGTCAAGTAACATATAAGGGTAAACCTATCAGAATTACACCTGACTTCTCTATGGAAACCATGAAAGCTAGAAGGTCTTGGATAGATGTGCTGCAGAAACTAAGAGACCATGGATGCAAGCCCAGACTACTATACCCAGCAA